>PNEQ01051254.1:0-18672 GCA_003012365.1 Medauroidea extradentata
CCAGGCGAAGTCGCTGTTAGTGGCAGGGACAAACTTAAGACTGCTTTTCGCATGGACAGCTATAGCTACTTATCCTTCTGCAGAATTAGTTCAACTAGCCGCTTGGACATTCTAACACTTGATGACTGAAGTACCAATCTTGTGTACAAAGAGGTTTTTCAATTAAAGTAAATATTATCAGTTACGAATAATACTCGCGTGCAAAGCCGCGGGGGACTGCTAGTAGATAAATAAAGATAAACACAGAAAATAGGCCTACTAACATAATGAGCAAAAAGAGCAGTTCTACTTAATAGCGTTCACGAGGCAGAAATGTATGATTTCATATTTGTACAACATAGTGTAAGTTTTATAGGAGTTACATGTGACTACATTTTCCAGTTGTGAAAACTTTTTAGCTCTCATAGTCTTCTCATAAGGCCAATTATGTAAGTCAGAATTTGCAAGTTAAGGTAACATACAAATATCACAAACCAACTGACATTTTTCGGATTAAATAATTCACTAAAATGAGATATTATGAGCCATATTCTAAAAGACTTAAAAACAAAAAAAAATCCTTTTGTATTTTAAAAAATGTATAATTATGGCAGTTTTCTTAGTTCACTGCAATTTAAAGAAAAAATACTAAGCATTTTGGAGTGTGTTTATATAATTTTTGTACGTATGGCTCATGATATGTAGTTAAAGTGTTAATTATTTCATTCGAGAAAGTCAGTTGATATTTGTTTTACACACAAAATTTCACTTTGACGTGCCGCTATGAAAATACAATGAGAGGTGAATAATTTTCACTAGTCCAAAACGTAGTTACAAAAAACGTCTGATAAACTAACACTATGTTGTACAAGTATAAAATCATGCACGTTTGCCTCGTGAACGCCATTAAAGGCGGTCACATCCTTGAGTGGAAATATTTACTCTCTCTCCCTCTCTCTCTTGAGATAAAAAAAAATTGCAAATCGTATTAGCAAGTTCTAGAATGTCGCCAAATGGAGATTACAGCAGCCAAAAAAAAAAAAATCGTTTCATTCAAGACTGTTTGTGCAAATACACCTCAACCGAGCGAGGTGTCGCAACGGTAACACGTTGGATTGGCATCCGGGAGGACCCAGATTCGATCCTCGGCCACGGCGGTCCTGATTACTGTTTTCCATGGTTTCCCGAAATCACTCCAGGTAAATGCTGGGATGGTTGCGTGAATCCTGCCCCAGCTTCGAGACTTAAAGTCCACTTAAGGCCAGGACCATTCATTTATTTCAAACAATTGCAAATTACTCAAATATTATTTTAACCAAATGCTTTGAAAAATTTGAGACTGTGTACAGTCATACGGTACACAATTTTGCCACAGAATTTTTTAAAATAACGTACCGCTTGCTATCAAAAAAATTTTGCTACATTTTGACTTATTTTGACAACAAAATATGTGATCTTTCAGGGGCAAAAATCTGAAAATCCGTTTGGTGTATTGCAATAGAAAAATTCAGTTACAAGTGATGATATATAAGTGTTTAAAACTGCCAGAATGAACTTTTGATATATGTTTTAATTTGCGTTAAGAAAATTATTTTAGAAACCCCTGCAAAACTAAAGAGCGAGGCCTTAAGGTGGGTTCACAATTGATAGCATAACAGTAAGCATAGAACATAGGTCGTTCGCACAAGAACTAACCTCTATGTATTCTTACCTACCGATTCACAACACCGGAAAAGTGGTCGTTTGCATAGTTTATTAACATTAGAAATTGTAATATTTCATTTCTTGTGCGTACGCATAGGACAACAACCAATTACAGCAAAGGAGTTTGTGAGTGTCCGCCATGTTGGTTTAACCTCCTAAATTACACGAGAATAAAACAATACTAAAATAAGAAATTTTAATGTTAAAAACTATGTTTATATACTATAAATAATGTTTAACGCTGTGTACTTTATAGGATCTTTGTTTCTGTTTTTCCTTTTATCTCCAAAAACGATTTCATTACAAATATGTTTCAATGATCTTCGATTGACTTTTATACGACAAGGAATGTTTTAGATTCGTCGAAAAATTGCAATTGTCTAAACAAAACAGTAAGAATCCAATTGTGAACTAATTTCGCACAAGGCGTCTGGTCGTGCACATTTTCTACTAGTATTTATGTCCTGCGTTTATGTTTTTTAATTGTGAACCAACCTTTACGTTACCTTGCTACACTACATCAGCTACAGCTTGAACAAAAGGAAGGTAATGTAGCGACGTAGGCAGCAAGAGTTTTGTTCAACCGTCTGTTGAGGTCGCAGCCTGCGTTTCGTCCGCCTAGCCAAACACAGCTTCCGGCCGATGAACATGAACAATCAAACACGTCTTATCTCAACAGTCTCTGGGGTCCAGCTCGCCCTAGCGAGAAAGATCCGCTGGCAAGTGTGGGCTGATCTTGACAGGCGTATTTCTAAACACCGACTACCGCCCATGGCAATACAGATGAGTTCCACAAGTTCAAACCTTGCCAATCCGAACTTCTGAATAATCAGAACAAGTGAGCGTGGTAAAATATTAAGGCCACGTGATCCACCATTCATACTGATTTTACGATAGTTATTTTTTCATCCTAAACGAGAGCAGATGTCAAAAAACTGCTGCACAGTTTTGTTAAAAAAAAAACAGTGTAGGCCTGTATTATGTTAAATAATTAAGACAAAATACAAAATGGTTTAAGCTAATTATGCAACAAAGGAATTTCTCATTAATATAGACCTGGAAAATTCGCGTTTTCAGACAGGCACAAGCTACAATTCCAGTAACTGTTAGTTCGTGCTGATTTCACAGTTGGTCGCTGACTTATTTGACACCAACCTTGAAGTCGATGAGCCAATAATAACAATGTAAATAAATACAGACCCATTTGACTGTGTCAGCGAGCAGCCAATGAGCAGCTGTTGTTTGAGTTCACAGATGTTCTCGGAGGATAGCCTACATGTCAGTGAACCCGCAAATTCTTTCTGGCTCTACTCATTAATTAATTAATTTGCTGAATTTATATAATTTTTTTTCTAGAAACAAATTAGACTACATTATATAATAACAACTTTAAACAAAACGTGTGTTCTAGTTTAGGAATAAAAATATAATTTTTTGTGAAAGTAGTATAAATGATGGATCACGACCTTAAGGATGTTCTACATAAAATCGTAATTTTATATCTTTATGAAATAGTGTTAGTTTAGTAAACGATACTTGTGAGTGCAGTTTCCTCTTACAAAACAATTTTAGCTCCCATAGTGTTCTCATAACGGTGCGACAAAGTCAAAATATGCTTCTTCTGCTGCCATGCAAATAATGAAAACCAACTGACCTACATAAACAAAATAATTCACTGTGATATAACATCCCATGAGCTATGCAATAAAATATTTTAAAAACCATAACGTAATATTTTGAATTTTTAAAAAAAATCGTAAAAATACAAGAAAAAAGTTTAAAATTCAGAAAAATTTTTAAATACAAAAATAGTTCACGGGATTTTTTCAAAATGTTTTATTACTGTTCGCAGCCCGTCATATGTTATTTCATTTAGGTAAGTCAATTGATTTTCGCTATTTGCATGGCAGCAGAATATGCAAATTTTGACTTTGATGCACAGTAATGAGAAAATTATGCGAGTTAAAATTGTTTCGTAAGAGGAAAATGTACTTACAAGTATCGTCTATAAAACTAACAATATTTCATAAAAATATAAAATTATGATTTTATCGCACTAGAACACCCTTAAGGGCGCCACCTAGTGAAGAGTGTGCTTGCGTATGTGAGGCCAGAAATCTATGAGGCCCTACGAGCGACGCTGGCCGGCCCAGATACCGTAATATCTTAATATCGCTTCTACGCCCAAAGTCGTCAACGCACGCGCTGTTTCCCGCCGTAACGTTTTTACTGTGGGACACTAAGCGCTGACCCTATTAAACTTATCAATGTAACAAAGTACAATATAGCTGTAGACGTCAATTTCGAACAAATCCCGTACATATACCTTATTCACACGTAGTCTGAAGTGTTTTCCTTCCGTAAATATGCATTGTGGACGCATGTCTACTGGTCTCCGAGAAATAAAGTAATTCCGAACACTCTGCACGCAGTTTGAGAGCCACCACGGGTCCCTACGTATGCTATTTTAACGGGTATATTTTTTAAATTCTGAAACTGAGCAGATATTGCACAATCTTTACACGTAAATATCGGAAATTGTTTGTTTAACGTAGCATTTGTTTTCTTGAAAATTATAGAAACTTTTGTTTCGAAAAAAATTAGGCTACACAGTTCAAATAATTTCCAACATTTATATTTAACGGTTTTCCGATGTCTGCTCCCTTTCAAGATTAAAAAAAATAAATAAACTCTCACATAAATAGGAACCCGTGGCCTAAAGAGGAGTCTTCGCCGGTTTCGAATGTTCACCTTTGACGCGTGGGAACAGCGTAGCGATAAAAGCCATTGCCCCTCGCTTAACGATAAGTATATCGCCTCTATTCGCAGCGCGCCAAACTGGCGTGCAAGGTTTTCCTTGTAGTCTTTTTCCTACGGGACATTAAGCGGTGACCACAACATTATATTTTTGAATAGTATGACGTAAAGACCAACGCATGCCTCTCGCTTTGCACTTTACGAATTTAGGTAATATTTTCGGAATTACAGCAATCTAAGAAACCAATTTTTAGCCATTTTGAGAGGCCCGAAAAACATGTTTCTAACAATCGTGCTGAATTTTTGAAAACATGGAAGCATAGTTTCAAGTGTGTGTTATTTCCGTAAATAAACATAATATGAATAAATTAAGTGGTTTCGCGTATAAAAGAATAGGCATGACACGATGCAACGTCGACCATGCACCAGTCGAGGACGTTCAAGTGTGACATTAATAATTTTATTTGAGTACGAAATTATTCCAGTTTTGTAGACGTCACTTGAGACCGCAGTTCCCTCTTATGGGAAAAATTTTAGGATGCATAGTATTCAAATAACGGCATGTCAAAGTAAAAATATACATGACTGCGGTCGCATAAACCTAAGGAAAACCACCAGACTTACTGAAATGAAATAATTTACGCAAAGAATAGGTGTCGCGGCTTAAGGGCGCGGTATACCGCAATTTTCACCACCATTATTTTATTTTTTATTTATACAATATATTTTTTCCTTATTTTAGACACAAAATGTGACTAAATTTGTCTTTTATGAAATTTTTTCATCTCTCATAGTTTTCGCAAAATGGCTTGTTAAAGTCATATTTTGCATATTTCCGTTTTAACGACTACACTAAAACCAACTCATATATCAAACTCGAAAAAATCACAGTGGATAAATACATTGCAGGCTACAATGACACGCTCATAAAATTAAAGAATAAAAATTATTTGTATTTTTAAAAAAAATATTGAATATTTTAAATTTTTATTTTTAGCTTCAACATTTTTTTTTTAAATTCTAATAATTTTTATTCTTTAATTTTATGAGCATGTCATTGTAGCCTGCAATGTCTTTATCCACTGTGATTTTTTTGAGTTTGGTATATCAGTTGATTTTAGTGTAGTCGTTAAAACGGAAATATGCAAAAATATGACTTTAACAAGCCATAACGCGAAAACTATGAGAGATAAAACCGTTTCACAAGAGCCAAATTTAGTCACATTTTGTGTCTAAAATAAGAAAAAAAATATCTGGTACAAATAAAAAATAAAACAATGGCGATGAAAATTGCGGTAGCCGCGCCCTTAATGGACAAAAGTTATTAAAATATGAAAGGACGCATCTTCGTATTTCTCAAATATTGTTGAGAATTAGGTTTTTAATGTCAAACATTATCAACATCTTAGGTGCACTAAAAACTAATACCGTTTTATTTCATTAAAATATTTTGTTTCTGACAAATAGCGACATTCGTCCCGATTACAACGATACCAAGTTTATATAGCAATGCGAATTGTGGACTTATTGTGGTGTATGTGTGCAGTAACAAATGCATTTCACCTTCTGCGACGAGACAATTTCTTACGCTCGTCTTGCCTTTCTTATAGAGTCAGAGAGCTCAAGCGACATAACCTCTCCCTTCCACGTCCTTCCTCAGACTGAAGCGCACGGGGAGCGCGCGCCAGTGTTTATACAGTATCTGCAACAGCGTTAGCTGTCTATTTACGTGATTCAAAGCATATATTGCGAGTTTCATAGGAATATGAGAGAATGCTGATGTACACTAGTCTTGAAAGCCCTTAATTGTATTGGTTCATGGAAAACTTAAAAAGTGTCAAACTGCTTATGGTGCTTTTTAGAGTGTCCACTATGGTTACCTATATAAAGTCACAAGTCCTGACAACAAAATTGGTAGTTGTAGCTACATTCCTGAGGCGTTGGTGAGGAGTTTTGTGGTTCATGTATACAGAACTCCTGCTTTTATGTGATATAATAAAAAAATTAGGAAGAGAAAGAAAATTAATGCTTTCCTTTATGTCCTGTAGTACTTATATTACTAATTTTGCCAATCGGTAGTTTCCCCACAGTGAAACGATGTTTTTACCAAAATTTTTCAATTCGTTGCAAAACGTGTTTTATATTATAAAGAAAATGGTTGCGTGAATCATTGTGTAATATTGCCTTATTTTATTTTTTTTAACTGGCCGAACATTATAAGAAATACGTTTAACTTACACAAATCAGTTACACCATTTTTACATACTATTTCAAATGTAAGCCGCATACAAATTTTGTTTTTTAAAACTCATTTCCTTTTGGAAGACTCATACTCCCCTCACCTTTTGTATATTTTAATTTAATTTATTTTTTGTCTGCCCATGCCACTTCTCTATAGTATTGCTATTTGTACATGTTTTCGTACATGGATATGAAAATTACAACAGTGTGTGTAATCCAGACGTAAATACTATTTAACAGTAAAAATGGGACTATATATTTCACCTAACTGGCACTCGTAGGCTTAAATTTTATTATTAAATACGTTCATCAACAAAAAAGTTTACGGTGTTTTATTAAGGAAATAAGATTACAAATAACTATCGCTCATTCTCAAGTGATGAATAGAGCAAAGAAGTCCAATCTACTTTCTGAGCATGCACATAGAGGGGTAAAAAACTGAGCTTTCATATCCAGGCGGCCAGTACTTTTTGTTCCCTGTAGAATGGCTTCTATTGCCTGACCGAAGGCCATGCGCAATGGGCGAAGCAGCCAGGCGGACCGTGGAAATTATGTGTCTTTATTATGCGGACTCTTAATTTTAAACACGCAAGAACATGCTGGAAAATTTCCAAACCAGTTACTACCAACAAGCACCGCCACTGAAAAGAATTTATAAAAAGTAAAAAAAAATATATTACGTCTACCAATGTCACAGTAAATATTTCATAGTACTAATGTCGAATTCGCATACGCATTACAAGTACAAGGCCTATGGCTATCTGCATGTGCCAACTGGTTCTTCTGCCGTTTTGGTGTTCGACTGGTTAACATTGTTTATGACCAAACATGTTCGTTATTAAATAACAAGCTACCGAAGCTATATAACAATCTCAACACAGTACACGTTTTTAAAACATCATTTGGTGATACAAGTGCTGGTTACACTTTGCGTAAAATTAACGGGAGTTGTTAGTGTTTATGTGTGTATGTGCGTATATATATATATATATATATATATATATATATATATATATATATATATATATATATATATACATACAAACACATAGCTCTGTGTATCTATTCACGCTACCTGCACAATTTTAATTTAGTCTATAGAGAAATATTATTAACTTACGAACCCTACACTTTTTGACAGAAAAACGAATTTAATGTTAACTAACTTCTCTATTTTATACGACGTATGAAAATTACCTACAAATGACCCTAAAACACATTTTAAAAAGGTCGCTTTGTAGAAAATGCAATATTCAAAGGAAAATTGGCCCTTTAAGGTCACGTTTTGAGACTGTAATTTATTGGCATATCGGAAATTAAGTAACATTGATTAATAATGATACGAGCATTGTTTTGTCTTATCGGTATCTTCAATGTACAACGACATACTGTACCTTCCACGATAATGACAATATCAAGGGTGGCAACTTTTATCAAGTACAACTTTTGTACCGTCGCGTTATTGGAACGATGGATCCCATGGTATTTTAGCAGTACTACTTATGTAACGAAAATGATTCCCGTGTAATTGCGTATGACCCGCGGTTTTCGTAAAAAAAACGTGAAACTGCAGCACATAGTTACAATCACAAGGTCGTAAGTGATTGACACAAGTGATTGACGGGCTGGATTCGCAGCACAAGCAATCGTGGATGGCATTGTAACCGCTACGTACGAAATTTAACTGGAATAGTACTTAAAGAGAAAAAAATTAATTCAATATGGCTGCGAATGTTCCACTTTAACACTTTAAGGGTGTTAAAGTGCTATAAAAGCATAATTTTATATTTTTATGAAATATTATTAGTTTTGTAGATGATACTTTTGAGTACAATTTACTCTTACGAAACAATTTTAGCTCCCATAGTTTTCTCATAACGGGTGTTAAAGTCAATGCTTGCTTGTTATGCTGCCATGCAAATAGTGAAAACCAACTGACCTACTTAAACAAAATAACTCTCTGCGAGCTTACATCCCATGAGCTATACAATAAAACATTAAAAAAAAAAACACACAACGTTATATTCTGAATTTAAAAAAAATCGCAAAAGTACAGGAAAAAGTTGAAAATTCAGCAATATTTTTAAAATACAAATACAGTTCGCGGGATTTTTCCAAATATTTTATTACGTAGCCCATAGTATGCAATTTCACTGTGAACTATTTCACGTACGTAAGTCAATTGGTTTTCACTATTTGCATGGCAGCAGAACATGCAAATTTTGACTTTGACGCACCGTTATGAGAAAACTATGAGAGCTAAAATTGTTTCGTAAGAGGAGACTGCACTCACAAGTATCGTCTACAGAACTAACACTATTTCATAAAAATATAAAATTATGACTTTATCACAAATGAACATCCTTAAGGCGGTCGCCTACCTGAAGCAATTTCCCCTATCTTCGACTGCAATATGTCAACGTTCAATTTGGTCATAAAAAAAAGAGCAGCGAAATAGTCTAGTTATTTTATAATGTCTTTGGGAATGACAGCTGGGTGTGCTCTAGTTTGAAAAGGCACAGTAACTGTAGGAAACCTAGGGGTTGACATTGACCAGAAGGGGAGTATCTGTGAGTGTAATTGAGAAAAAGAGACAGAAAATTCGAAAACTCGCTTCCCTTTTAGTCGGTTTTCTAACAAATTAATTAAGTTAATAAATTATTTTCATACAGAAATGTATTCACAAAGGATGCATCTAGATTGTTATAAGAATTTATATTATATATTAATAGCGCTTTATTACAATGTATCACTGAAATAACATTTTCTAAAAATAATCGTATTGATATTCCAGTACCAAAACCTCAGACTATAGTAGCAAACATACAACTTTTGTCTTTGCTTTAAAAAAACCTTACTGTCGAAGGTATATTATTCTTTGAGAAATTGGAGTAAACAAATAATCCTAAAATAATTGACTAGGGACGCTCCTTAAAGAAAAAAATTATAACAGCAATTATTACGTTTGTTCCCTCCCTTGGGAATTTGAGTTGTTGTGCCCCTGGACGTGAGGATTGTTTCACCATAATATTGACATGTAATTTTGCAACGTCTTGTAATAGTTTCGTTTGTATCCAGTTATTACATTCCAAGTATGCAGCAGCCTGAAGAAAAAAAACTTTTTTGGGGGGTTAGAGTGTTTCCAAATAGCATTTATAGCATACGTGCAGTTTTCACGTACAATTGCCTTATCTTCTGTAAAGTTTTCTTTCTTTCCGTGGATAAGTATACTTGCGATACATTTCCTAGTTTTTCGGAAGGAAAAGGGTTTCGTGGAATACGTTGTGGAACGCATGCTGTACTTTTTTTCTTTTAGATTACGTATCGACATTGAAGAGTCGTTCGAAAAAAAATAATAAAATATCCCCAGGCAGATGAAGTTGGAGTTGTTCTTTATAAAAAATTGTTGTATCTATACCAAATAACAGTTCATTTACAGATTATATTTAAATACGTTTTTTTTTTCTGGCAAATTGGTTTAGTCTCACATTTTTGCAAAATTACATGTTAAAGTCGTAACTGTACAACATTTATAAGTTGAACTAATAAAATTTAACAAATTATTATAGAGCATTTTACCCAGGCGATTAAAATGTCTTGCCTTAATTCAGTTTAACGTAAGTTCGGTAAAGATTAATTAAGAAAAATAGAAAATATTAAATAGAACAATTTGCAAATATTTGTCAATCATAAAATTTTTGAATACCAGATTTTTAAGTTGCCGTAAAGTAACTCTTATGATTTAATCATGCAAAAATTACACGCAAAAGGAATCACAAACAATATCCAAATGTTTAACAATATTTATTACAAATACGAAATAAGGAATTCTATCGTATAGCCAACACCATTGAGTTTAATCGCGTTGCGCTCATGCTGTTATCCTGTCAATTACTCAGTTAATTACGACTACATTTTGGTGCCTTTTCCGTGACCAGAGCATAACTGGAAACAGTGACAAGCCCAATCTTCTCTATACTTCTTACGTTATAAAGATCCCAGTCAACAGCAACAGTCTTCAACGCGAAGGCTTTCCGACTGAACGACCGACCGACGATTTAAGAAAATAAATATAAAAAAGACAGCGGGAGAAAAACAACAATAGCAGTCTCCAAACCGGTCTTAAGGCAGGTGGTCTATATTTGCTTTCTTTGCATATTCGCTTCGCGTTTTTATATAAAAAAAAATCTCGTATTACCGCATGCCCGTTAGGCCCGCCACTAAAAAGGAACTCCAAACCACAAAAATTACCATTAATTATGATATGTATCATTGTCAAAAAGCATGAAGAATCCACATTAAAACTGCATTCGTTTGATCCGTTGTCTCAAGGTCGAGAGACGAAATTTTTAACGTGAAGTGAGAGGGTTTTTCGGTCCTATAAGGGTGTTCAAGTGCGATGAAGACATAATTTTATATTTACATGATATAGTGATAATTTTGTAGACGATACTTGTGAGTGCAGTTTCCTCTTACGAAACAATTTTAGCTCTCATAGTTTTCTCAAAGCGGGGCGCCAAACTCAAAATTTGCTTGTTCTGCTGTCATGCAAATAGTGAAAACCAATCGACTAACGTAGTGAAATAATTCACAGTGAAAGAACATACTATGGGCTACGTAATAAAACATTTGGAAAAATCCGACGAACTGTTTTTGTATTTAAAAAAAATTCCTGAATTTGCAACTTTTTTTCTGTACTTTCGCGATTTTTTTTTTTTTTTTGTAATTCAAAATATTACGTTGTGAAATTTTTTAATGTCTAATTGCATAGCTCATAGGATGTAAGTTCACAGTGAATTATTTTGTTTAAGAAGGTCAGTTGGTTTTCACTATTTTCATGGCGGCGTAACAAGTAAATTTTGACTTTGACGCATCTTTATGAGAAAACTGTAAGAGCTAAAATTGTTTCGTGATAGTAAAATGAGGTACTCACATGTATCGTCTACAAAACTAACAATATTTATTGAAATATGATTTTATCGCACTTGAACATCCTTAACAACGCGGTATTAAGAGCCTATGAGGGTGAAGTGAGACGAAGGGACAACACAACATCCATGTCCGAGACCGAATTCGAACCCGTGACCTCGCGCACCGCAGACTAGGCTACGGAGGCCAGCGGAAAGCTTTATAGACGTTGAAACTGAAACAAAGAATATGCGCCAGAACTAACAAACTAAATGTTTCGTGAGAGTACCAAGCTTGGTTCACTGTCGGACAGGGGAAAAAACCTGCATCTCTGGTCAGAATATACAGACTGTCCCATTAGTCCGGTCTCATAGGACAAGTCGGATTCCGCATGTGCAAAGCTATTCAAGGCCATAAATTAAATTATTTTCTGTCGTAGTGACACATGGAGGTGAACACACTGCCACCGTCGTAATTCAACACACTGCTTCACTACTGCAACGTTCCATATTTAACCCATTTTGATTTACCCAATGAGACCAGACTTATGGGACATACTGTACCATGCTAACCTCAACAGAATGGTAACTGAACAACGTATATTCGGGAAGAAACAATTTGTTGGTGTGTTTAGAGTAGAATTCCAGATTGTACTTATCACGGATTGGAAAGGGCGAGCAGGCAGCGCAACATAAAACCATACGTTTAAAGAAATGTAATTTCTATAAAACAAAAATATCGGATTTGTGATTTTTACTAAATCAAAAAAACTTTGGTATAGTTGCGATAAAACTAGTCTTCTATATTGTTGTAAGTACGACAGCAATTTTAACACGTCTTTCTTAAGGGCGTTGGTCCCGTAAAAATTCAAAATTTTATATTTGTGCCAAACACTGTTCAACTTTTGCACATCAGATAACATGTCATTTCCCCAAATAAAAAAAAATAGGCCCCATAGTTTTTGCATAATCACTCATCAAAGTCTCAAAATGGCCATTGCGGTGTAGCCGAAATCAAAAAAAGTAATTGACGAATAAATTCAAAATTACAGGAACTGATAGTTAGTGTATCAATGCATTTTACGACATGATTGACAAAAGTTAGTTTTGAAAATTTCAGTAGTAGCCAAAAGTCAAAGTTATGCAAAAATTTACTTATTTTCATCAATTTTTTAAAAATACAAAAAGTTATCGCTTTGTGTTCACAAAAGTGTCTTGAAGTTGCTCACATCATTAAGAATCAATATGAATTATCTTGTTTCTGCAAGTTAATTATTTTTTATTATTTTGGCTACACCGCAACTGCCATTTTGTGAATTTGATAGGTCATATTGCTAAAACTATGGGACCTAATTTTTTTTTATTTGGGGAAATGACATGTTATCTGATGTGTAAAAGTTGAACAGTGTTTGGCACAAATATAAAATTTTGAATTTTTACGGGGAAACGTCCTTAAGGCCATGCTTTCTAGTTTCTACTTTTCTTAACGAAATTAAATTTTACGCCTAAACGAGAGCAGATATAAAAAATCTGTATGACAGTTTTGTTTAGCATCGTCTTCTCCATGTTGGCTTTTTTTAAGGCAGTAAATAAATACAGTACTATGGTTTTGCTAATTATGTAATTAACGAAATTCTGGTTAATTCACTTTTTAGTCGAAACCGTATAGTTGCTTTCTTTGAGAAAAAAAAGCTATCATGGCAAAAACTATTTTAAACAAACTGCCAAACAGATGTTTTGATATCTGGTCTCGCTTTATTAAGCTTAGAAAAATAATCATCGTAACAAACAGTAGAAACTAAAGTATTATTATAAATGACATCTACTATTACAAACATTCAAAGTACAAACACATGAATTCGGTATCAATGGAAGTGAAAACTCATTTTTTAACATAACTTCACATATTCTCATTATAAGTTCCTTTTGTAACGCAGCATACATCGAGTTAGTAGTCCAACATTCTTGCCAGACACATAACATTTGACGATTCTCCTCTGCAACTGTCGCTGTGAAGTGAACGTGAAGATTCTGAATGGAGGGTGATAAAGATATGGCCCATACACGAGGTGTTTCACAAATTCCCAAGAGAAAAAATTGCCATAGGGCATTAGATCACGGAAATGTGGAGGCCAACGAAAGCCTTCATTATCGACAGAGTCAGCACGCCCAATCCATCTGGCAGTCGTCTATTCAGTTCATTTCTGACACCCAGGTGGAGATGGGTGGTGACCCATCCTGCTGAGAGAGAGAGAGAGAGAGAGAGAGAGAGAGAGAGAGAGAGAGAGAGAGAGGGTGAGAGATTTTGGTCAGCGCTCATCCCAACATCGAGGTCTTTGGCGCTGATGATGGGGTGACGTGAGGTGAGTACGGAGCAGCACCGGAATGAATGGGTGGGGGAAACATGGAGATCCCCGAGAAAACTCGCCGACCAGCGGCATCGTCCGGCATGATTCCCACATGCGAAAATCCGGGGACCGACCCAGCCGGGAATCTAACCCGGATCGCCTTGGTGGGAGGCAAATGGTCCCATCCTGCTGAAAAATGAAATCTTACATGTCGTGTACCAGTTGTGGAAAAAGTCAAACTTTTGTAATAATTTAAAAAAATTATAATTTGGGAATTTTTAAATATATTTTGGCGAAAAAATGAGGAACTATTGTGTATATATTTGGCGGACTTTCTAAATTGGAATTTATTGCTAACACTGTTCTTGCGGAAATACCCTTATTTGACTTCGACTGGCTTTCAGCTTCATAATTAAACTCTGGTATGGAAGACTGAAGAAATAAATGTAGTTACTGGGATATTCTGCAGCATGGTTATAGCAGCCATGTAATATTAATATGAAAGAGTCTTTATTCTCGTGAAACGCCAGAGGCGTTCTTCCGAGCTTGTCGCAGTGCATTACCGAACGACATGTAGTTACACGTTATCGCATGCATGTGCATAACTGAATGGCATGCGTAACTGAAGTTATTAGCATAAATCTTCATCGCAGGTCATCGTTATTCTTTGATCGGAACAGTGCGATAAAAATTGTTTGCAACGACGCTTGACCGAGATACGCGACCATATTTGATTTAAATATGTTCCTGAAACATTCTTGAAGGCGTGTCAACATACATGATATTTCATACTCTAAATGTTAGTATACTACAGCTTTTAAAATTGCTAGATAAGACTTCTTCCATATTATCTTATATTTGTTATAAGATAAGAAAAATTATTTTATTTCTTATATTTCAACAAATGTCTGGTTAAATAGAAGTAATTTATTATCTAACAATGTAAAATGATGTAGTAGACGAACATAAAGAGCATGAGATGTCAAAAATGTTGATACGCCTTGCACAATTGCCTTTAAGGCGTGTAGGCGTCTTATGACCATGCACTAATGATAACCATTAAGGGGCCTCACTGCCTGCGCTTGAAATGTGTTGCAGCAAGTTGCGGTTATTCTTTTTTTTTTTGCCGAAACTACTAAACGAGCATTATATTTCTATATCTACGAAAAAAACACACATTTCAAAATATGCCGCTGTAGTTTGAAAAATTCAGCTTGTTTATTTAAATTATTATTTTCAGGCCTCTCAAAATAGCAAAAACGGGGGTTTCATACTACCGTATCTGTAAAAATAACAACCGGATTCGAAAAACACAACTATATAAACCATCGTTTGACTTTGAACTAAGCTAGCCACAAATTAAATAATGTAGTCACCACATAAAGGCACACAAGGAAAAGAATAATAGTGAAGCACTGCACGCCATATAAGTATAGCTTGCGCGAAGAGGCGATAAAGCCCTAGACACAATTGACAACTTTAGCATTTTACTTTAACATTTGACTTTACGATTTCAGTACATGGCTTCTTATGAAGTCATACACAATGGCGTCGCCAAGGCTAAAGTCAAGCAGCCTTGACGTTACGTTTCCGATAAACTGAAACATAAAGTCAAAGTCAAGATGGCTGTTCGCAAAGAACCACTTGATTATGTATGCTAGAACGAAAAATGTTTCTTTCTGAGTACAGTTTAGTTCTCCAGTATTGGGATTTCGTGAAAAAGTAACAGGTGTTTCTTAAATGTACTCGAAAAACTTTTTATTAACGATGGAGAAATATTCGTAAACGAACTTTAAGTTGCGACAACAGATGGCGTTGCGTTTGTTCTGAAAAATATTATAATAAATGAAAAAAATTAATAATTGGGTTTATAATTTTAACATCTACGTAATATTTAATCATTTATATCACAATAATTCCGTTTCAAAAAACAGATTTCCAGTCGCTTTTCGACTGTCGTTACTTTAGCTTTACATATTATGTATTGTGTATTGACGAAATAAATAAAGTAAAGGTATCGTAAAGTTAAATGCTAAAGTATTCAATTGTGTATAGGCCTTAACATACGTCAGCCAACGACAGCCTTACCGCTCTTGCCTCATACGCACAAACGCAGTCTATCTAGATAGGCCCCTTAAGGGCTTCGACCCGAGTTTGTATGTTTGATGATAATTATTTTTTAATACGTAAACGGGAGTCGATATCGTAAAATCGCTCTATAACTTTGTTATAACTGGTTTATTCTACATACACTGATTTTGTTGAGATAAAATAGAGCATGATGACAGCTAATTAATTGATTAACGAAAAATCCTTTTAACTGACAAATTACCTCAAATATGTATATTTTTTGTCTCGAAAAATTATATTACATACTACTACCTATATTCAACAAAATTACGAAGCAACTTTACGTTATAGGCTCTCGCCTGGGTTAAAAAAAACTAATTCTCTCGAAATGTGAGAAATTCGGGTAGTAGTATGATATAGCCGAAATCAGCGCACAAGTTTAAGGCTGATGAGCAGAGGAGCAGTCCGCCATCTTGAATTACATAAAACTATTTACAAAAGTTTTTTATTTAATTTTAAATTTCAGCAATTGTTATTAAATACAAAAGTATAATATTTTATTGTTTTTATGAGAGAAAAAAATTTTTCATAAGAGCAGGTTTTTTTAATCATATAATAATGCCCGCTTTGAGGTTTCGGGCGAGCATTTATTTATTTGAATCGTATAAAAATGATACATAATTGCCTGCTTTGAGGTTTCTTGTGTTCATGTTGTCAAGGTTTTTTCAATCATATAAAAATAATTTAATTGCCCACTTTGAGGTTTTGTGCATGCATGGACTTGTTTTTTTTTTACTATCATATAAAAATGATTCAATTGCCTGCTTTGAGGTTTCGTAGGACATAAATAGTTAATACTATTTAAAATTTAGTATGTATAAAATCAATAATACATAGGTATGCTAAAAATTTAAAGGAAAGTAAACGAAACATGAACATTTATCTGGTACAAAGTATTTTTTCCATTTTTAAACTTATTCTATCAATGCACTCTTACCTCTTAGCATGTCTGGTAGAACAAAGGTTGCAAGTTTAAAACCGACACCTACCTGACAAGCAAAAAATTTGAAACTTGCTAAAAAAATTAATGAAATCGTAAGGTCCATTTCCTCATATACAAACTCAAACAACTTCACCATTAACAGCGATAATTGAGCACTTTAGCAGATAGTGATGTAAATGTTGGAACAAACATGGTGGCAACCATCGAGGAGCAAACATGGTGGATGCCGACTGCAGCACCACCAAGCAGCTAATGATGGAAACAAAGTGCGACACCAATGGAGCTTACCAGCCAATGATATCAACAAACATGACTTCCCCAGTAGATGACTAAGGGACATTTCGAAGGAAAAAATTCGATCCTGTGAGGAAAAATTCCCTCAACCAAGTGACTGCTCATAACAAGATGGACGATGTGACATGACATACGACTTAACTTATAACATAACATAATACATAATGCATGGCATAACATAAGACATAACATACGACATAACTAGACCTATATTTTGTCGCGAAAATATTTTTGCCCTACTTTGTTTCAGTGTCGTACACTCACATCAGCAGGTATGCTTCATGGTTATTGGCAGTGTGTCTTTGTTCAGACACGTTTCTCATTTAACTGCATCAATCAGAATAAGATTATTGTGACTCTGTACATCTGTAATTTGCCAAGGCAAGCGAGACTAAAATCATCGAATCACAGACGATGTAGCAGAGCTGCATATGTGCACGTAACGCATTGAAACCAAATGTTGCAAAAATCTTTTCGTTCTAAAATCGTGGCTCTAGACATAACATATGACACATGACACATGTCGTGACAATATGTGACTTCATGTGACATGACATGTGACATAAAATATGACATGACATAACAAAATAGCTGTCGAGACGTAATTAAATATGGCAGACTGCTCTTCAGCCTGAAGCCTGTGTGCTGATTTCGGCTATATCCTACTACTTCGGGTCCATGCCTTAAAAGAAAACATTGTACTTAAGTATTTTACAGACATGTTTTTTATTCATTTGCCTACAATATCGAATGCTCTGTAGCACATAACCGTATCTACATGAAGCCAGATTTCAATTATAAATAACGAAATTTTTAAAAATATTTATCTAAACCGAGTGAGGTGGTGTAGTGGTAACATGTTTTAGACATCTCTGTCGCTTGTGGCAGGTTCTGCCCTCCTGTACCTGATCCCTAAGGCTTAACATGAGACAACTTACAGATCTTAATACCGGGGGGATGCCACCCACCCCGGGCCAGCCATTGATTACCAGAACACACCCATTAGAACTGGTGAAGATAGGGTAGTTGAATACCACTACCAGAGGGAGATACGCTCCTTCCAATCGCGGTGGTGGGTCGTGAAAACCCACTCACCTAGCAACAGAATACCTTCAGGTTTACTGGAGGCATCTACCTTGCTGAGGGCGAGGCTATCCTCCTCTACGAAACCGCTTCGTGGGCGAGTCCAGTAAGACGAACCAGACCATGACCCAGGGCGAACCCCAAGTCTGCTTCCTAGCGGGAATTATACCACTACCACTCAGAGTCCAACCCGTGATCGGCTCAGCTTGCGCTGGGGCTTCACACCGATCCCCTGAGTACCTGCGAAATACCATGCATCCGAGTTTTCACCCGAGCAGATGTCCAC
>PNEQ01051254.1:18772-31870 GCA_003012365.1 Medauroidea extradentata
AAGGGGGGGGGGGGGCACTACTTACCCGGTCATCGTCCTCACTCCGTTAGCCGTAGTGCAAGCACCACGTTACCAGCCCTGACCACGAGGAGGTGGAAATGGACTTGAGTGCGAGAGGCTATATAATCGCATCACACCCCATTACAGGTTGTGTTGGTGGCAGGGGTGGAAGGAAGGCTGGACTAGGCACAGTTGACGACTCGCATCTTCTGCACCAAACATCCCCCGGAGCTATTTCCAAGATCATGAGGGACACGGTTACTAAATAAACATAAGGCCGGCTCCAAAACTCTACATCGTTCACCAGCGTCTAACTCCCCACGACCCGTACTTCTCTTACACTCACTTAAGAGCCGGGTTTGAACTCGCATTTGAGAAGAACAGAATTCGATTCCTGTCTCCTACTATCCTGATTCAAGTTTATATGTTTTCCTGAAATTGCGCCAGGCGAATGCTAGGATGGTTCGTTAACAAAGGCCGTGGCCGATTCCTCCCACAGTTCCTGCCGTTGTGTCAACGTGATGTTTTCACCATCTCTCATGGCCTTGTTGTCGTCGAGACGTAAAATCCACTTGCCTCACCTTATCTTTGTTCAGAATAGTTTTTTATATCGCCGAACCATTTTTAAGCTTACAAACATATCCATTTCTTTGCAAAGACTTTATAAGCTTGGTTGAAGACGAGTGTTCGTCTGCTGATGCTAATTTACCTTCTGGAGTAAAAAAAATGGAAGGTATGTGGGTGACACCGTTACAGGCGTTAAAAAGTATCACCTTTGTGAGCAGAACTCTGAATTTGTTTGTACTCTTTTTGTGTATCAGACTACTTAAATAAATGAGCCTGTAACTTTATTTGTGAGAAGTATTTGGTAGTCAGATTAATACCTCCATCTTTCGGGTTTACGAATCAGGTTGGTATTGTCTAAGAAAATTTCTTGGAAAGGGGATAAATAATTGAGTGAAATGTAGTGAAAATGCAACACTCAGTGCTACGTCGTCTCAAAATAACAAGAGTGAGCCAACAAAGGCAATAAAGGTAAAACAAGCCGAATTGGCTGTAGTAAACACATACATAAATAACAAAAACTTCAAAAAAATCCCTAGAGGAATTGTGTCAAATAACAGATAGTACAAAACCATTGTAAGTTCAAACCAAAAAAGAAAGCGCGAATTCTAAGAAAACTGACATATCTCAGGACACTAAAATTACGACAGCATCGACAACAAAGATGAAGTTGTTCTCGTCTTCTGTTTTTGAGACGTCACTGTTGAGTCATGTTCTTTTGTGTGTAACACTGTCTTCGTCTTAGCTGTTTGTTGTATTGCCGCCGAGCGGTAGAAGGCAAAAATTGATGAGGGTTGAGCGTATTGAGGTTGAGTGCAGCCTACCTGCATTCACTAATTCATCAGTTCTTACATATTTCATTACCATAGATAACTGGGGTTGGCACCAGGGTTGGTTTTTTTTTTAATGAAACCCACTAACTTTATTCAAGTGTTTTTTATTACTTTTAAGATAAAAATATTGTTCTTTGTAATATTGTGTTGTAATATAAGTACTTTTTAACAACACCCTTGCAAATTATTTAATGGTTGTTTTCTAAGTAAATATTTACTGGTTTAAATTATGCATATATAAACAATGATAAACTTCAAGTTAGAGAGACAGTTTGACATATATATATATATATGAAAAAAATCTTTTTTGCTACATAAGGTTTTGTAACATATCGCAGAAATACAAAATAAGGAAAGTGTTGCAATTTCACGACTTTAGGCCCACATTCAAGAGACTTAGTTTGATTCTTGTTTCTGGACCTTCTTGGAATTTCAATGGTTTCTGGAAATCACGCCATGCAAATGCCCAGAAAGTTCCATAACAAGGGCCACGGCCAAAAACTCTCCCAGCGCCTGACATTGTACCAATGTACGTGTTAATGTTTCCGATAAACCACTCTTGTTCAGAAGCTCTAACAGCCGACTTACCTTACAACTTGGAAAAAAAAGTTTATTCAGGTAGGTTTATTTGTTGCTTTATGAGGATAAATTATGTATATGGGGCTATTATTTAAATTCAAATATTTGATTTACAACACGTTTGCAAACTATACTTCCTACCCCTTTTTTAAACTATGTTAAGAGGTATTGATCCCTACCACCTTGGATATATCTATGTATCAAAAATTTTGTCACGACAGGGGATAGATACCAACTTAATAGATTTTCTGTAATTGCTAGAACCATAATATATTCATTATTTTGCAACGTGAAACAGCTGAAAAGGAAAAATTGCTTTATTTAGGGGAGCGACTACAGAGGCCTCAAAATTAACAGAAACAATGCCATATGGATTCCAAAAAGTGAATGAAACAACAAACTATGTCTTGTCTGCGTGAAAAAAGCAAAACCACTTATCTATTCCCTGATTTATAAGAAAAACCGTAAAAACGATCTAACAGGGATCAACCCCCCTTAATGACTACTGCTTCAAAGGATGCATGTAAAAAAAACTATTATGAACATATTTAGAGCATGTGGGAAAGGACCAACGCGGAAAAAATTTTCCTTTTTTCTAATGTTGTTATTTTTACTCTACTCTGAAATAATAACCAAGCGAGATGACACAACGGTAACGAGTTAGACTCTGTCGGGAGAACCCGGGTTCGTTTCCCGGCTCCGGCCAGCCTTTTTTTTTTTTTTTGTTTTGTTTTCCAAGTTTTTCCAAAAACTCTCTAAGGGAACAGCTAAGTGATGAGATGTTTGCTTAACAAAGGGCCGTGGTCAACCTATATGTCCAAGTTAGGCTACTGCTGCGACGAAATTACCAGCCCACTTTCCTTACCTTGGAAATTAATAAGCGTGGCTTCACGTGTTTGATTGTATGAATTGTGATTTTATGTAACCTAACAAAAACTAACCAAAAGTCAATATTGATAGATTTTAACAAGTCTGTTGAATTTGTCGAATCGCCGAGGATGAACAATATATCCTAAACTAATTTAAAAAGTTTTGTACGAAAAAAGATATTAAAGTTATGTACAACATATTCGATTAAAATTTATTTTTTGTATTGCAAAACTTAAATAAGACAAAATCAAGCTCTGTATCAATAGTTAACCCCGCAAAATGATAAAACAAAAAAATTTTTAAATTATATATTTGATATATGTGACAAAAAATTTGGGACTTAATTTGAATTTCGAAAATACACTGTTTTAAAGAAAATAAACAAGTTTAAAAAAGGTGTTTAACCAAGTTATATGTTCGAAAAACCTGGCTTACTTTTTAAAAAAAATAATAACCGGCATAGTTTGAAAAAACTGTGCTTTATTTGAAGGAAAAAAAACAGGATTTTATGAATAAAGAAAAAAATGGGTAGGGTTTTTTAAACCGCGCAACTGACAACATCGTGTAACATTGTATCTGTAACAGACAGCAATAAACCAATCGTATTCTAAAAATGAAGAAAATAAGGATTTCGTATTACCAAATCTTTTGCGTTATCGCCTTCGGGTAAAAAAACCTTTTCTGTATAAAGGCGAGTAAACTATTACTACAGAAATAAATATACACGGACAAATTATGTTTAAAGTGTTTTTCGGTATTGAAATTCTTTTCTGCTGACTGTTTTTTTTTTGGGGGGTACTGAACAAACTTCCTAAAACATCCTTCAGATGTGTGCCATACCAGAATTTTTAAAAAGTCAGTGGTGCATATATGTAGTTTCAACAGTAACTGCGCCAAAACGAGTACAATTTTTATAAGTAAAACCTTCACTTCCATCTTGCCAAGACCCCGTCATCAATACGAGTACGTAGTCATGGTCTCACGTGTTTAATAACTAGGCTATATAGTCAACCACAGCGATTTAAATCACGAATAAAACCAAAATTTCTTTCTTATTTTATGTTATGTTCCATTAGCCTGAGCTACCCAATTACGTCAAGATTCAGTTGGAAAAGTCTTTAAAACACATGCATAAAGAAAGGCTATTGTGAGTATTTCGGTACGAAAAAGTGTCGGTTATTTTTACGTCTTCTATCTATGTTTACAATTAACTCGAAAATAATTAGAACGATAGGTTTTGCCATTTAAATTTCGATAACGGGGTTGTGTAAACGTGGAAAACACATTTTTTTTATCCCGCCATAAACAAAACAGAAAGACTGCCTAGCTTTAAACCTTATCAATGCAAAATATAACTGCCCAAATAACATTCACATTTAGTCAGGCTTTAATTGTCTTACAGAAATTATAATCGTGATGTATGGTATGGTTTGTGTGATTGCACTGTCGGAATCAAGTTTATTAGTACATGTACAGTTCACTTGTTTGAATCCCTTCCTAAGTTGTTGGCAACAAACGACCCTTGCCAGAACGCAGGTACTTTCTTGGCGCCAGATGAGTTTGGGTCGTGAAGAATGAAAGGAGGGGAAGTGACTGTCCCCCCACTACTCAGGGTTTCCCTGGCTTTGACATCCCCACGTCACAACGATCAGTCCCGCCCCCGAGTCCAAACCACGCCTTCTTCTAGGCTAGAGCACATGGTCATCTGGCCGTCGCCCTACAACGCCCGCCGCACCATTAACTCTTAAGAGCTACAACTCAAAGACAAGTTTCAGTTGAGTCGAGTGTATTTAGCTTATATCTTCTTCTACATAGTTGATACAAAGATCTTATAACTCTGTTTACTGGTATGAACCATATTAACTGCTCAATGTCTTACAACGAAATGCTCTCATCTAGTCTGTTCTCTGCTGTATGCCTGTTTCTGTCTCTCTGTCCCTCAACACTGCCTGCGACAGGCTTATATAGATTCTCTCGCACCACGCCTTAGTGGTAGCTTCCAGTCCTTTCCATGTCACAGACTGTCCCGTGACTTCTGCTGTCTCTCTCCTACATACACAGCTCTTATGGCACTGCTTCCAGAACGTCCTCCTCGGCACTATCACAAGGTTCACAACACTGTACCCTGACTGTCTCACTCTTGGAGAGCTATCTCTGTCTTACATGCAGAGTTCTTGTGGACGCTCTTCTGGAAGCTTTTCGTAGCTTTTCGCAACAGTTTACTGATACACACACTTCACAGAGTCACATGATTTCATCATACAATGAGCTGGCCTCTACTGAGGTTTCAGCTAAGAAACAGTCTAGAATAGTCACAATTACAGCTCAGATACAACATGTCTGCTCTGTCTTAATTCTGTTGCCCTGAGTTTTTTTTTTTACTTTAAAATTTTTGTTCTGTATTTTCTGTGTTTTGATACAATATCTCTTGGGATTTTCATGTATTGTTATTTATCTATGCACTGACTACAGACAATTCGGCTTATTTTTCCTTTTATTGTTTTTTTGCTCACTTTTGATTTTCTGAGACAGCATAGCACTGCAGTGGCGCTTATCCACAATATTTAATTAAATCAGTTTGGTATTTATTCCAGATATAACAGTTTGAAACAGCAATTTTCAGCCGTTTTGAGGGGACGACAAAAAGATACGATCCTATCAAGCGTGTAATACTTGTAAGTGCGTAGCAGTATTGTTTTAGGAAAGCTAAGACCGTTCATGCCTAGGAGAATAGGGGCCGCGGTGACCAAATGGTACGACCATTCGCCTCCCACTAAGACGATCCGGGTTCGATTCCCGGCGGGGTCGGTCCTCGGATTTTCACTTGTGGGAATTGTGCCAGATGATACCATTCGTCGGCGTGTTTTCTCGGGGATCTCCCGTTTCTCCCGCCTCTTCATTCCGGCGCTGCTCCATACTCACCTCATGTCACTCTTCACCCGCGCTGAAGGGGGAGTGTTAGACAATTTTATGGTATATTCAGTTTTTGAGTCATGACATTTATATAAACTGTATTATCAAAATTTTATGAAGAAAGTGATCGCAACTCAAAATCCTATGAATTTACAAATACAGTTGTTTCACACGAAGCCAAAACGTACTAGCATGAATGTGCATTTGGTGCACTTTATGTAAAAATTGTGTTCAAGAGGGTGTCTTAGTTTCAGGTGACGCGAGATAGTTGTACGGCCTTGGCCGAGCAAAGATTCGAACTCAGAATTTTTCACACCGTTGATCGGTGCCTGTCCGACTACTCTACGGAGGCCGAAACTTAGATTCAGAGAAATTACGCCATACCTGAATGCTTCTTTATTTGGAGGTTTCCGCTTAGTTGTACTGCGAATGATAACGTCTAAATGGATTTTTGACATTGCCGGAAGCTGAAAACTTTCCGCCAAAAAAACTTCCTACATCCGGTGGTTGTAGTCACAGAGGTTGCCTCGGAGTTTTATTATCAGGAAAAAAAAAGTTTCCTTTATTCGTGGTAGCATCAAAAAGTCTTGCTACAATTTCGTGCTGATGTAATGGTAGTTTCTCGTCTGTCATGGTTCCTGTGAACAATTAAGTCATGTTATCACTAAACTACCTCGCGCTTCAGGAAGTTGTGACGTAGCCCACCGCATATCTCCCGGTGTGATTAAGTAATGTAAAGTTAAATGGGTTTTACTCAACCACTATCAGGAATAAGCACCTTTACCTGACCCTTTCTTATAATGCACACAGTTAAGGTACGGTGTTGTTTAAGGCTAGTAAATAACTATGCGTTTTCTATTTGGTTGTAGGTATAGGTAAATGCGTGGGACTGTAATTTTTTTCTTTGTTAGCAAATGATGCTTAAGAGTCTGCGTCGTCTCTTTTTTTTGTTAATAATGTTTATTTTCGTTCAATAAATAAAGGATATAACGAATAACCGGAAACGTTTCTTTTTAGAAATATTACATTTTACTATTAGATGGTTTGTTATTTGGAGAGAGAGAAATTTTATTGTAAACTAAAATTAGCTTAATTAGTTCATAGTTACGCTTTTAATTTTTTAGAATATAATGTATGTAATGAAAGGTAAAGTAATTAGTTATGTGCCTATTGAAATATTTTTCAATATTAATTCTTGCCAAGATTTAATCAGGAAGAACATTTGGAGAAATGTATCATAATAAGTGACACGTGTTCTTAACTTTTAGAAATACAATAAAATTTCTTCAATCGCCAATTTAAAAAAAAGTTTTCATTAAGTATGACCATCATTTGTAATGCAGTGTGTCACTTCTGAACGCAATCCACCAAACTGGTCTGCCGGACTTAGCAATTATTCTATTGCCAGGGGCGTTCTGGTGGGGGAAATAGTAATTACGTATCTGTGTGAAATTTTGTTGGTTTTGTAGACGTTTCTTGGTGATAAATTTTCCTCTTACAAAAACATTGCTCGGCCAGTTTTCCCGCAATGGCATTTCAAGGTCAAAATTTATTACATTTTTCGTTTTTATAAGTCGCAAAACCCAATGAACATAATAAAATCAAAAATTCACATGAAAACAATATGTCACGGGCTACTGCTTGACATATATATTAAAACCATTGCAAAATATTCTGTGTTTAAATTTTTTTAAATTTTTAAATGTTTTGATAATTTTAATTTTTTTAAATACAAAAAAAAAATGTAACGAAAACTGACAAATTTGACTTTGAAGAACTATTATGGGAAAACTGGTTGAGCTAATTTTTTTGTAGTTTTTGTAAGAGTAAAACGTTTTCTCAAGTAACATCTACAAGCATAAAATTACAATTTTTCCCCACTTTAACGCTCGTGAGCGATGAAAATGTTATTTTATTTACAATAATTTCGTTTTAAAGTCCAAGTAGGACTGAGTATGTATGACACTAAATATAAATTATCAAATCACCGCCACTTATGTTTTGAGCGTTGTAAATGGAAAATAATATACATTTTAGCTACATTCGCAAGTCGATGCATGAAGAGGAGTTATATGTCTTAAATCGCAAACTGAAAACGTTATTTTCCTTCGCGGAATTATTCAAGTGAGTGAAGATATGTTGGTCAGCGCTTAACATCGAGGTCTTCAGCGCTGGTGGGAGGGTGACATGATGCGAGTATGAAGCGGTGCCGGAATGAATGGACGTGGGAAACGGGAGATCCCCGAGAAAACCCGCAGACCAGCGGCGTCGTCCGGCACGACTCCCACGTGCGAAAATCCGAGGAACCGACCCCACCGAGAATCGAACTCGGATCACCTTGGTGGGAGGCGAGAGGTCTGACCCCTCGGCCACCGCGGCCCCAGGAACTATTCAGACCTACAACTTAAACTCAGTACTATAACAGTGTGGCATTTTATCAGCACGATATTAATTGACCGACTTATGCTCAGTACATCAAAATCCTTACACTAATAGCTTTTCCCCCATCCCCTTTCCAACCCTTATTTCACCCGAAATCTGCTCTCATATCGGAAACAAAAATTATTTTTTTTTTAAATTACGTACTAATGCTAAAGTAGTAACAAGCACGTTGGAATAATTAATTAATTTCATAACAGTGTCAGTGAACTACGCGACCTATATGTTAACCAGCACTCACAGTTTGACTGGATTCAGTTTCTTGGACGTACTCCACTGCAAATTGAATGACTGTCAGAGAAAACCAAACAAATAAAAAGAAAACCATAAAATAAGCAGAGTATGCTTTACTCAGCAAGATACATACACAACATGAAATTCCAAAATGGAATCGGGTCAAATAAAAAAACAAGGAACAAACAGATAATAAATGAAAATAATAACAAATAAAATAAAAAACCAAGTAACATGCGACACAACGATGAGAAGAAACAAAAAAAAAAACAGTAGATATCAGACACGAACAGAAAAATAACAAAAAGACACAACAAAGAGACAAGACGAAACGCAACAGATATCAGACATATACAGAAAAGACAAACAACGCAATGAAGAGACGAAACAAAACACAGTAGTTTTCCAGACAGACAGTGTTACGACGTTTCGGGAACTGGAATCTGTTCCCGTCATCAGATAACGTCGTAACACTGTCTGTCTGGAAAACTACTGTGTTTTGTTTCGTCTCTTCATTCGGTTGTTTGTCTTTTCTGTATATGTCTGATATATGTTGCGTTTTGTCTCGTCTATTTGTTGTGTCTTTTTGCTATTTTTCTGTTCGTGTCTGATATCTACTGTTTTTTTTCTTCTCATTGTTGTGTCGCATGTTACTTGGTTTTTTATTTTATTTGTTATTATTTTCATTTATTATCTGTTTGTTCCTTGTTTTTATTTGACCCGATTTCATTTTGGAATTTCATGTTGTGTATGTATCTTGCTGACTAAAGCATACTCTGCTTATTTTATGGTTTTCTTTTATTTGTTTGGTTTTCTTTGACAGTCATTCAATTTGCAATGGAGTACGTCCGAGAAACTGAATCCAGTCATGCACTCCCATTGCACAGTTCTTTCAAAGATCACACTCACAGTTTGTTACATTCCCAAGCTGGGCACGCACAAAGGGAAACGAAGATTAGATTAGAGCGGAAAACTGAAGGGGAAGCCGCAGTCTTCCTGTAACGGCGTCACAACACCAGAGGCTCGTTCCTCTTGCAGAGAAGTGGTGCAATGTAGCACCAGGAATGTGGTACTTCCAGACCCTGGCAACCCGTGTGCTCCCGTCACTAGGCCAAAACTTACTAGCACTATAATTATTTTAGGACAGGTAACTTTACAGATAGTAACTTAGGAGCTAGTACATTTACGGATATACAGGGTGTCCAGAAACAAACGTATAACCCTAACAGCACAGATGGTGCAAGAAACGTTGCTACAACGTTACAATGTGCCAAGTTAGTTACACAGTCTCCCTACACGTTGCCTGCACGTGCCAGAAACGTTACATGGGCAACGTTGCAGATGGGACCTTGCAGCACGTTGTTTGCACATGCCAGAAACGTTACATAGGCAATGTTGCAGATGGGACCTTGCAGCACGTTGTTTGCACGTGCCAGAAACGTTACATGGGCAACGTTGCAGATGGGACCTTGCAGCACGTTGTTTGCACGTGCCAGAAACGTTACATGGGCAACGTTGCAGATGGGACCTTGCAGAACGTTGTTTGCACATGCCAGAAACGTTACATAGGCAACGTTGCAGATGGGACCTTGCAGCACGTTGTTTGCACATGCCAGAAACGTTACATAGGCAATGTTGCAGATGGGACCTTGCAGCACGTTGCCTGCACATGCCAGAAACGTTACATAGGCAACGTTGCAGATGGGACCTTGCAGCACGTTGTTTGCACGTGCCAGAAACGTTACATGGGCAACGTTGCAGATGGGACCTTGCAGAACGTTGTTTGCACGTGCCAGAAATGTTACAGTTGTAACTTTCCCCACCATATCAGTTAGTTTCACCTTTGACCAACAGATGCCATACATGTACAATGGTAATTATTTTATATTCACATGTATAACTATTCCGAAAACTCTGTGATTTGCCTGAGCTATTGTGGTATCCCGTTAACTCTATTTTAAAAATCTTAAAAATTAGGAAATAACATTTAACATCGTAAAACTATTTAGTATTCTCTTAATTATGACAGGGATGGTAAGCATTTCATTTTATTTAAGTACCATTAATGGTGTAATACTTTTCATGTCAGTGATTGTGCATCCAAATGCTTAATGTCAATGCAAAAAATGGCAAATTTTTGTTCTCACATTTCGTCATCATTCTGACATTAAGTGATGATATTGTAAATATTTGCACTTTGCGCAAAGGTGTACGGAAGATAAAAAAATGAATCTAGAAGTTTTGAAATAAGGTTGTTCAAGTTATAATAATGTGCTAGTCATGTGCTTTTGAAGCGCTGGCAACATGCAGGCAACGTTGCAATAACGAGACGTTGGCACGTTGCCTACATCTAATCTGCACATTTTTGGCACATCACACGCAGCACGTTGTAGAAACGTCACAATGTTACAGTGTGACGTACAGGCAACGTTGCCGTGCTGAATCCTGAGCTAAATTGGACACGAAATTGTAAGTTGCAAAATGTGGCAACACTACACGGAATCAGTCCACTCTTGCACTCCACGTCCAAGTATTATTTATGTATGTTACGTCAAGTAAACATAGAGTCATGATTGGACTGCTCAGGATTTTAACCTGAAGTAAGGTTAATTCTACTACAGGTTAGAAAGAAAATGTGTTTCCTTATAGGACAGTTTGGCACAGGGAAAATTTCTGCCGCTAGTTTCGCTACTATCGAATGTGGACAAAAAAAACACGAAACCGTAGTAAAATTAATTTTAAATAGCCTTGGAAATTACAGATGTCAATTAACTTAATTTTAAAGTGTAAATAAACCAATTTCGCGTTTTGGATTATCAACTTTATGTAACTTAAAATTCAGGGAAGCTCTGTGATTGGTCAGTTTATACCCATTAGCGATACTAGAGCTCAATTTTCCCTTTGCCAATGTTTAACATTGATCTTTCTAACCTGTAGTAGAATTAACCTTTTCTGCAGCAATAATATGCAGATCAGAGCAGTAGTAGAAAGATAAGTCAGATACCTGTGGAGCGCAAGAAGGGACTAAACTACAGTGCTATGTTGTCACATTGTGCAGGTAAATGTCATTGGACAACAATTTGTCACTGGCATTCTCATCTCCAATTCAGCTCAGCATTCATGTGGTGTGCTTACTACGCGGTTGTTTCTGGATATCTTGTATATTATATGTTTATATATTCATTTAATTATTTACAATAATCTTTAGGGCTATGAATTTAAGGATCGTAACGCTATGGCTAGTGACACAAGTGTCAGTGAATTTCTTTTTGGCTAGTAACTGTAGCACGGGCGCAGTCAGGAGGGGTAGGGGTTATACACGCCCTTTTGCGCTTCTTTAAAAGAAAATAATTAAAACATTTTAATGTGTAGAATATTCAATGTTTTATTTAAAATAGCTCTATTTCGCTTCTTGAAATCAAAATTTTCCCGAGGAAGGTTATCGGGGGGGGGGGGGACTTTCCACGCTTTAAAGGGCTAGTCGGTGTTCATTATATTACTCTCAGGTTAACCCCGCCCACTCTTCAGAGATTCTAGCTACAACACTGAACTATAGACAGGACAACTTTATAAGAACGTGAAGCACGGTGCAGCATAAATCTGAGCCCCCCCCCTATCTTTTTTTTTTTTTTTTTAGATGCAGTGATAATGTGCGCTTGCAGGCCTTCATATTTTCCTGACATGTTAGTTGCATTGTGATAGCTCTGACCTTAAGAGTGTTTAAGTGCGATAAAATCATAATATAATATTTATGTGAATTAGTGTTAGTTTTGTAGACAATACTAGTGAGTACAGTTTCCTCATACAAAACAATTTTAACTGGCATAGTTTTCTCATAACGATGCGTCAAAGTCAAAATTGGCATTTTCTGCTGCCATGCAAATAGTGAAAACCAATTGACTTACGTAAGTGAAATAATTCACAGTGAAATAACATACCACGGGCTACGTAATAAAACATTTTAAAAAAATCCCGTGCACTGTTTTGTATTTTTAAAAAATTGCTGAATTTTCAACTTTTTTCCTGTACTTTGAGATATTTAAAAAAAATTCAAAATATTACGTTACTGTATTTTAAATACTTTATTGCATAGCTCATGGGATGTAATGTCACAGTGAATTATTTTATTGAAGTAGGTCAGTTGATTTTCACTATTTGCATGGCAGCAGAACAAGCAAATTTTGAATTTATCGCACCGCTATGAGAAAACTATGAGAGTTAAAATTGTTTTGTAGGAGGAAACTGCACTCACGGGTATCGTCTACAAAACTTACACTAGTTCATATAAATATAAAATTATGATTTTACCGCACTTGTACACCCTTAACAGTTCTGAATAACAAGGTCGCTGCCTGTATACATGCACTTTACACTTAACACTTAAAATGTTTATTTCACAGCTACTAATGTGGTTTAATGGGAGCTTTAGAAAATCCCATCAATTTCAAAGTATAATTTTCTTATATTTTTAACCCTCCGACGGGCGCAATAGATCTGACAGATACAGACCACTTGTGATGTCCTGTGGTTTTGGAGTGGGGGTTGTGAGTCATTCCTCCTTCTCAGTACCTTTCTACGATGCTTCGGAGAAGTGGTTAGTAATGCCGTGACCTTCGATTTGTTTACGCACTGTGCCCTGTGACTCGGTCGTATCTGCGAGATACAT
>PNEQ01051255.1:0-10739 GCA_003012365.1 Medauroidea extradentata
TGGTAAGGCTCACGCATCATCTGCTCTATTGTCGCCAGACCGGCGGGCAATTATCACTCTTAAAAACTAAAACCATTATACATAAAATTATCTTAATGTTACTAGCATATTCGAGTCTGTGACATTCCACAGGTTAAAACGATACCAGACACGATACCTCTGCGATAATATTAGTTATAGTCATATTTTATAGTGTTTTTATTCTGGCCTATCATAGGATCCCACAGACCCCTCACAATCAATACTGAAGTTAAAATGGATGACAATATGTTACATATGACAATAAAGGCCCCTTCATTACAATTAATCATCACAATTAACCTAAACCACATTAATCTATATATATATAAAAGTATCAATAAAATAGGACCGTCACACTTTGAAAAAATTTGAGTCAATGTGCAGTCACACGATGCACAATACTGTGGATGCATTAAAAAAAATGTACCATTCGTCAGCAAAAAAATATTTTGCTTCATTTTTGCTTATTTTCACGACAAAAAAGTGGTACTTTGGATGACGAAATATAAAAAACAGTTCAGTACGTTTCTACAAAAAAATTCATCAACAAATTATAACATATAAGTGTCAAAACTGTGGAGCAAAATTTTGATATTAGTACGTACTAGGTAGCAATAAAAAAAAATTTATAAATCACTACAAAACTTGGTAGCAAGGCCTTAAAGATTCATCACTCACTTACTTTGAATAGTTCTAGAATAAACTGGTGGCTACGGTTCGCGCAGTGGTTAGAGCACATTTCCCCTACCAAAGGGATCCGGGTTCAATCCCCGGAGTGGTCGGTCCCCAGATTTTTGCGTGTGAGATTTGTTCCGAACGATGCCGCTGGTCGATGGGTTTTCTTGGGGATCTCCTGTTTCTCCCGCCTCTTCATTTCGGCGCTGCTTCATACTCATCTCATGTCACCCCTCACAAGATCTTAATACATACATTTTAAGTGCTGACTTAAATCTCTTCACCCGAATACACTTTTGTCGGCCAATGTTCTACCCACCGCTCGCCCGACAGGGCGTGTTCCTGAGTTTTTTGACTGGTGCCAATAACTCAAATAATTTTTAACCAAAAGTTTTGAAAAAATTTGAGTCAATGTGCAATCACACTACGCGTTTTTTAAAATAATGTACCATTCGCCAGCAAAGAAGTAATTTCCTTCATTTTTGCTTATTTTCACGACGAACATCGTGGTACTTTGGGTAATGAAATCTAAAAAAACCGTTCAGTATAATTCTACAAAAAAATTCAGCTACAAATTATAACATATAAGTGTCAAAACTGTGCAGCGAAATTTTGATATGAGTATTAGGTAGCAATAAAAAAAATATTTTCGAAATCACTGCAAAACTCCGTAACAAGACCTTAAGAATGTGTTAACAGCTGCAAGTATTTTCAATTCCGAGTTGCCTCACGCGCGTTCCTAGCATTAAATGTTAGACAGATACTGAGTTGAAGCCAACGAAAATCTGGCAACCTTTTCCTGTGTGACAGGTCTGCTGTTCACGAAGGAAGGGTTTGGTGGTTTCGTAAGGAGGAAGGGAGTGGATGATTTTTTACTAAAAAATGATGTTACATTGCATCAAGCGAACGCATATAAATCGTATATGGGAAAAAATATTAATTTCATAAACTATCGGCTATGAACGAAGGTAATGGGTAACTTTGATACTTCATGTATTTCGATACATCTATTACATTGTTTTCTGATAGTTATCAAACCTGTTCAAAAGTAGTCTTTTTTTTTACAGCAATCGCCGCTTCCAACGTTCAGTTCGTCTTTTTCTCTATTAAATACACAATGCCAAACTGTTCTATTATGGACATATATCGCAATGGCGTGTGTCCACAATAGTATAGTTTATCATTCTGTGCCATTGTAAGAAACATTCAAAGACATAAACACACAATGTTATTGTTGTTGTCCGACACTCATGGCTTCTTGTACTCCTGGTATCCATATTCTCCTTGGTCTCTTTATCTTCTCCTTCCAGATGGTTTCTCAGTTCACATTGTTTTGGGACACATTTCATCATCTGTTCTACTTAGATGACCGTATCACATTACTCTTCTCTATTCTACACTATAGATGATGTCGTGCACCATGTTCATCCTAACTTTTATAGTTTTCCTACTAGCCGGCCGGCTGCGGCGTTGTCCGCGTAAAATTATGTAATGCAAACAGTAACTCTGGATAAAATATGTAATGAAGGCATTTAACAGCTAGCGTACTCAATAACAGTGAACTATATTTAACTGTCTTGGCTCAGTGTAAAGAGCGCGCGCAATATGCTCGCATGATGTCATAGTAATTCCCATCGCAAAGTCTTGCGCGGGATACGAACCCGTAACCCCACCTCTTTCACACCACAAACTTTATACAATACCTGAGTGAATGTTAAAGGCATGCCGTGATAATTCTTTCGTATGTACAGGCTACAGTCCAAAGAGGTTTTATTTATGAGTAGGTTTGCAAAAAGAAACGACTGTTGAATTATTTCTACGTGATCATTCTCTTTCTTCGGGAGACTGTAAAACTTTACTGCTTTTCACCTACTTAATTTTCGAATTTCACAAAATCAAAAAATGTGCGAATATGAATTTTTTGGGCAATATTATGAAGTTAAAAATTTATGATAGCATTCCCGGTTAATGAGATATTAAGGTTTCTTTTAAAACACATTTCACCCCTTTTCATCCCCTTAAATATCGAAATTCGAAAAATCCTTTCTTAGTGGGTGCCTACGAGGCAAGTGGAAGTTTCCCTCAAAATTTCATGGTTCTAGGTCCAGTGGTTTGGGCCGTGCGAGTGACTGAGTGAGTGTGTCAGGACACTTCATTTTATATATTAAGATAAGGTACATGTTCTAGCATTGATGCTCTATAACTTCTTTCAAACACATCAATCTCTAAGCCCTGCAGTTGCCTTTCCTGTCGAATGTTAATATCCCACATATCCGAGTTATAAAGCACAAATAGTATGGTAGATCCTCTTCTTAGTATCACTTGCTACATCTTCACTCCACTAAATGCTGTTTAGTTATTGTACATACTTTCTGCTTTGATTTATATGTTATTTTATTGTCCTCTTCACCACACTGTTGTTTCCCAAAGAGTGACTCGTGTCTAAACTCCATTCTAAATCTTATGGTGTTTTCTTCAATGGACAGATTTATTAATTCGGAGCCTGTAGCCAAATACTATGAATTTAAAAAAATTATATCCAGACTACGTTTTCTGCACTCTTCAGAGTTTTCTAGTCATGAAGCAAAGATTAAGGAAAATGATATGACGTAGAGAATCAGAGTGGTTTTCAAGCGGGAAGATCTGATACAGATAAAAACTTCTGTTTAAGAAATCTGATAGAAAAACGGCATGCAAGAAATTTAGAAATACATTTAGTATTTATTGATTTGATTAAAGGGTACGATACTGTGCAAATAATAAGAATAATGGAAGTTCTTGAAGTGACTAGAATTAATATCCTCTGTCAAACTAGGCCAAGCAATCTATGAACCATTTTAAGCCACTAAATAGCTAATGGAGGGGTTTTGTTCAAGATTAACGTTTCACATGCCATTAGAGATTGAACCAGGAAATGTCAACTAATGGATGTATTAACTGAAAACTCCTCCTACCTCTTCGCTTTACTATTTGTCGATGACCAGGTTGTAACTGTAACCGACATGAACGACGAAAGTAAAAATGGCTCTTTATACTATTGAAATTTTCAAATTAATAAGGACAACATTTTGGAAAGATACATTCCTAATTTAATCTTTCTTTAATTGGATGCCAGAATCTTATTCTTATTCATAAAATTTATTATCTCTATTTTTTGCATTGTTCTTTAAAATGGCTCGAAATTACATCCTTTATCGTCCTCTTAATTGCGTTTCCTAACCCAAAACTCTGATAATTTAAAGTACAGGGATTTATACACCATATGGGGGAGGGGGGAGGGAGAAGCCCTTAGTTCCTTTCGAAGCTATATATCAGCTACCACTAGTATTTTTTTCATCTCTGTGCGGCTTACAATGCTCTGATTATCTGGGCTGTTTTTTTCAATGCTCTGGAATGTATGGTTATCATGACATTAAATTCTCTAAATAAATAACACTCGAAAATACGTGTACGAAATTTTTCCCCACATTTATATTCCTACGACAATATTTTCCTCATCTCAATGTATAAAGGGGGTTTTGGTCGGAAAGCACTGTCTTGAATTGCCACTGAGATTCACTGAATTTAATTTAATATATAATTATCTATTATTGGTTTCGCTAAGAATTCCAAGAAGGCAGCGCCCTTAAGAACCGCAAAAATTTCTTCCTAACTTCCATGTTTAATAACGAGAACCATATTTTCGCCGAAGACGCCCGAATTAAGGTACAATTCTTCCTCTTCGTACTCCTTCCTAATACCAACATCAGAACATGCATAATGCATAGAGCCACGAATTTGGTGAAAATAATTCAGCGACACTTTGTTTCGATGCCTTACGTACACATTTGCAGCTCTACCTCATGGTTATTGGCGGAATGTATTAGAGCAGAGGCGTGGCTGGCTCACTTGACTGTGCCAACAGGAACAATACTGCGAAACCACACTTATGTAATTTGCTGGTAGAACCCGAGATACTGGAGAGTTAAAACATCCTATCACTAACCATGAAGCAGGGCTGCATATGTGCATATAAGACATTGAAACAAACTGTTGCAGAATTATTTTCACCAAAAATCGCGGGCTCTAATAATGAACAATGAAGTGATAGATAGATAGATAAGAGAGAAGTCTTAGAAATGTTCATAATATAATTTTACTTATTACTTGCATATTTTCAGTACACTAAATAAAACTATATTTAATGACAAGCGTTGTTACAAATGCAATATTTTATTTCGTCCTTATTTCAATGTAACATTTATTCTTCGTTGATAAATTTTCAGGTAAGGCATCAGTCACATTGTAAGATTATTTTGTTTTTCGTTTATTTGGAATCCTGCTAAGAAAATGAGAAATTTGCCATTATATCATGAATTATATTTACCTTGCGCTTCAGAACAAACATCGCAGATGAACTTTTGACATGTATTCAGACCGCTGTAAGTCCAGCAACTATTTTATATTCTTAATTGGCTGGACTGATTGCAGTCTAAATATACGTTAGTAGTTGAACTGCGATACTTGTATTGTACCCCAAGATAAATAGAATTCACGCTATGACAGAGAATTTAACGTTTTCATTCCCAAATGTCTATAAAAGCGAAAAATAAAATAATTCAATATGGTGACTCATGCGGAGCATTTAGGCCATGCTCTTTTAAGTACTTATTGTTTTTGCTATACTTGATTTTTTAAGCTTAAACGAGAGTAGTTTTAAAAATCTGCCTTGCAGTTTTGTTTAAAATAGTTTTTGTCGTGATAGCTAATTTTTTCAAACAAGAAATTTCACGGTTTCAACTAAAAAGTCAACTAATCATAATTTCGTTGATTACATAATTAACTAAAATCAAAGTATCTACTGGCTTGAATAACCAGCCAACATGGAGAACGTGATTTCAAACAAAACTGCCAAACATATATTTTATGTCTACTCTCGTTTAGGCGTAAAAAAATTATATCGCTAAAAATAAGTAAAAAATAAAGAGCTCGGCCTTAAGGGGGCGACTGACCGACAACGTTTATTGTATTAAACATTTTTATATTTGTACGATATATGGTTGTTTTGTAGACATGTATTGTGTTTTTTGTTGTAATGAAAATTTTGTAGCTGTCATAGTTTTTTTTTTTAATAAAAGCACATCAAAGTCCAAATTTGCATAAATCTGTTTTATGATTTAAAGGAAAACCAACCGACTTACCGAACTGAAAAAATTCATACCGATTGACGATGTTACAAGCTACAAAAACTCCTATATAAATTCAACAATAGTAAAAATTATGTGTATTTAAAACATTTTGAAATTTGAAAACTAAAACTGTTGAAATTCAAGAAAATTATAAAAATACAAAATTATGTTATTTTTGTTTCTATATAGGATAGCCTGTAGCTTACGTCTTAATTATTCCGTGTAAATTTTTTTCAGTCCGGTAAGTCAGTTGGTTTTTCTTTAAAGCATGAAATCGTTTTATGCAAACTTGAACTTTGACATGCAATTAATAAAAAAAACTATGAAAGCCAAATATTTTTCATTACAGCATAATATGGTCACAATGTATGTCTACAAAACAAACCATATCTCGTACAAATATAAAAATGTTTGAAACAATATAATTTTTTCGTCTACGCCTCTTAAGGATTCGTTTTTCCTATTCCAGTTACGAGATCCTGCACGTAACTTTCCTCACTTTTCGTGCAGGTGTCCTCCTCCCCTCCTGCAGGGTATAGTTTCATCCCTCCTTCCTCTTGAGGGGTGGATTCTCATTGGCCGGCCGGCGAGACCGCAGCGCTCCTACGGCGGACGCTGCAGTTTAATCTCTGCGCGGCCGCGGTTCTTAACACCCCTTGTTTACAGTCGCGACACGACAATCTAATACCCCGTCCGCTGCACTATTTCCGACCGGCACTTGTTTGCGCGCCGTTCATCCCACGTGACTAAGACGCGTCTCGCCCCGGTAAACAAGATACCCATTTACGCTATCATTACGTTGTCTCTGCGATCACTTTACTTTACAAGGGCTTTGTTTTGCGAACTCATTACGCCGTCTTAGATTCGTGTTGAAAGACGAAGTGTCGTTTATCGCCATGACTTTTTTCTCTTAAGGGCTTGTTCCCGAGTTTTTTTTTTTTCAGACTGGTGCCAATAACTCAAAAACTTTATAACCAAAAGTTTTGAAAAAATTTGAGTCAATGTGCGATCACACGATGCACAATACTGTGGACGCGTTTTTTTAAAATAATGTACCATTCTGCAGCAAAAAAAAAAAATATGTCCTTCATTTTTGCTTATTTTCACGACGAAAAACGTGGTACTTTGGGTAATGAAATCTGAAAAACTGTTCAGTATAATTCTACAAAAAAATTCAGCTGCAAATTATAACATATAAGTGTCAAAACTGTGCAGCGAAATTTTGATATGAGTATTAGGTAGCAATAAAAGAAATATTTTCGAAATCACTGCAAAACTCCGTAACAAGGCCTTACCGTTCAACTTTCATTGCTTTAACCAGTCTGCCAGAGTTCCTCAGAGTGTTAGTGTGGCTGAAGATGGAAACGTATACCTGAAACGTAGCATGTGTTGTCGTCGAGATGACACCACTATTAACGCGTGTGTTATCTCGTCTACAAGTATTTCTGTCGCTGTCTTCACTTACGTTGTCCTCGTTGTATTTGCACATCGTTGTCTCCTTTTCCATGTACCTTGCGAGGTACTTAACTGTTTTGACTTTCCTAATTTTGTCATTTTTGCGTTTCCATTTTATACATACTGATCCCCCGTAAAGTGTGTATGTATGTATATATAGTTGCTCTTTACAAAAGTCGAACAACTGAAAATGTCCACTTCTGGATTAAATGCACCGTTTCGCAGAAAAATGTGTTAACCGACATATTTCGTTGGTGTTAATTGAAGAAAAAGACGCTGTATTTAAAATGTTAGAAAGTTGACTTTTCTGAAACTATCACACTTTTGATAAAAATTAATACAATTTATAGAACTTTACTGGCAATCAGAATATAGTGACGTGTTATTAAAACAAGGGAATTTGCGTGTTTTTCTTTTCAATTTGGTAGAATGCACTCATGTCTATGTGTTAGTGAACCAAACTCAAAAATGCAATTTTTTTAGTTGTATTTCTTTTGAACTTATCCATCGACATATAAATACATAAATATATGCATTTGTATAGAAGGCACTATTATAAAAATAAACAATTTAGATATGGGGGTTAGAGGTACGCCAAATTCGCGGATTCATCTGGCAGCAGCCTAGACTTGTCAATTCTATACACCCGCTGGCCACAATCCTTTATATATTGGCTTACAACCGTACAAGCAGGTAGCAAGCGATAGCACTTCGCATTATTTCCTTATTTACTACTGGCTTGCAGTAGTCAAACGCGTTTCGTAACAGCCGCCAGCAAATCACAGACATGACAATGAAGTATACATAAGGCGTTCAACCTGACCTGGATCGTATCTGCGAAATTTACGTACCTCTAATTATGGTATATCGCGAAAATGTTCTGTGCCAACATACCCTTAAAAACACTGTAGTTTCGTGCAACACGTGTGATTGAGTCATATAAGCCTGACACAACATAGCTGTCTGCAGACCAATAACAGGCACATCATGTTACAATAGCGGGATTCTTATTGGCTCAGTCAAATAGGGTAACAGCTCTACGTACAAGGTAAAGCCAGTAATCTTCTGGTAAGCTGAACGTACTTTGAACCCAGCAAACAGTCAAGTTTTCCCTCGATAAACCATCATCTGTAACAACACTGGTAACATGTTAGTTACATTATAAATACGCGTGTGTATATGTAGACACACACACACACACTTATTAGTTGTGTAAATGAGAGACGAAATGTGTTTTCAAGTTTTACGTAAAACGTATATGTTTGTATGAGAGAGATATTGTGTATGTGTGTTTGTATGTATATATATGTAAACACATTACAAAAGGAATTAATACAGTAATCAGCTGTGCTTCATGGTTATTGGCAGCGTGTCTATATGAAGAGCAGTATCCCATTTGACTGAGTCAATTACAATAACATTCCTACAACAACACACGTCTGTGATTTGCTGGTAGGATACTAAGGCTTGTTAGAGTTAAAATATCCAATCACTGACCACGAAGCTGAACTGCTGATGTGCACGTAAGGCACTGAAACAAAGTGGGGCAAAATTATTTCCGCGGAAAACAGGGGTCCCTACTGGTATCTAATGTCTGTGTACTGCTTGAGGGATAATCTGAGAAGATGTGTAGACGGTAGGAGCATGTATAGTGAGAGGCACTATGCACCGCCCCCGGCACTACTACACGAGGCTAGGCTAGGCACGGCGCAGAGGCAGGATCAATACAAGAGCCAGGACGAGAGAGGCGGGCAGCCCAGCATTGCGGATATCACCTCCTCACGCCGCAACTCTGCCCAGCCTCCGCCCCCCTTGCCCCACATTTGTGGTCACGACCTGGTCACAACAACCCTACCCTGCCACGTGTCCTCTTCCTGCCCTCCATGTTTACCTATCACCATGCCTATAACATTGCATCGCTGGTTTGTCGCGGGAAAACTCGACTGTTTGCTGGATGTCAACACACGTTCAGCTCACCAGAAGATTACTGGCTTCAGCTTGTACTCGGATCTGTTAACCTTATTTGATTGAACAAACAAGAACTCGATAATGTAATATTTGATGCTTGTTATTGGTCTGCATAAAGTTACGTTGTGTCAAAAAATATGTCACCGAATCATATATGTTGCAATAAACTACAGCGTTGTCAAGGATATGTTGTCACAAAACATTTTCGCAATCTACCATAATCTCTAGGTATAACATTGCATTGTCCCAGCCGACATACTGCGTGTGTATCATAGGTAGGGCTAGGAATATTTCGCGAGTTCAACGACCAACATGCTAGAATCCATTATCCTGTGTATACCGAAGCCCTACCATTTGTCCATTACCTGCTACTCATTCAGACAACAGACAATGAACGAATGGACGGGGCTTGGGTATGCATAGGCCATTGGATTCCAGCATGCACGTCATTGAACTCGCGAATTTTTTCCTAGCCCTGGTTATTGGTAGAGCCAGTGTATTTTTGTGAAAAGAATTTTGCAACAACTTGTTTCAATGGCTTGTGCACACCTGCAACTCTACTTCGTGGTTATTGGTAGAATATAATAGGGCAGGGGCGTGTCTCATTTGACTGGACCAACCAGAACAATATTACCGCGACTCCACACGTTCGTGGTTTGCAGGTTGGACGCCGGGAAGCCGAAAGTTAGAAACTTCCAATTAATGACCATGAAGCAAAGGAACATGTGTACATAACTAGGGACCCCTGATTTTTGCGAAAATAACTTTGCCCCAATTTATTTCAGTGACTCACGTGCACATCTGCAGCTCTGCTTCATAATCACTTATTGGACGTCTTAGCTGTGACGTGTCTTGGTGTTTTACTGGCAAATCACAGACTTGTGACGTTGTTGTAACGGTTCTGTGACTGGTGAAGTCAAACGAAAGACATCGCTTCAACAAGACACGCTGCCAATAACTATGATGCAGAACTGTAGATGTGTACGTAAGTAACTGAAACAAAGTGATGACAAAATACTTTTCACAAAAATCAGGGGTCCCTAGACATAAGGCATTGAAACAAATTGTCACTGGTCTACCAGTTGTGAAATAAGTTTAGAATACGTGAGTCTTTCCGTACACGTGTGCCAAGTATGTTTTACTAAATGAAACTTCATTTTACCAAAAATATAATTTATTGCAATAGACAACATACGAAAATGTCTCTGTAGAGTGCAATATTTCAAAACCAATTTCATGGAAATACAAAGAACAAACGCTGAATGAATTAGCAACCAATTACATTTAAATATGAACGGCATTAAAACTGAATATATGCGCAAACAAGGAATGAGACATGTTTAATGGAATAAACAACGTATGGAGTAGCATTCAAAATGACAACAAGCTCAATCAATATGCAAAAACTTACGTTAAGACTCAACACTACGGCTCGGTAACAAACAACTTCTA
>PNEQ01051255.1:10839-31794 GCA_003012365.1 Medauroidea extradentata
CTACTGCCAATCAGCGTGAGGCAGCTGCTCTGCTAGTCGGCAGCCAGGCCAATAGGAAACCTGTAGTAACATGCAGGAGCCAAACAGACACGGGGCTGGAGTCTACAGCCTCGGGCAGCCAATAAGCGGCCAAGTTCGCCTATATCAAACGAGCCGCCACGTCATTTCACGTCTGTATTACTATTTAGTCTGTGACCCGGCCATACAAATATTAACATGCCTAATGCCAATTAAATTAGAATTAAAACATTATGGTGCCACATACCTTGTCTGCACGTCGTAAACGTTAAACAACAGGGGCGTTCCCGCCTGACTGTCTGACGGAAAAATGCGTTACGTCGAGACGGTGGCACTGCCTTCAATTGTATCTTGACCCGGTGGGGGGGGGGGGGGTCCCACCCAACCAGAGAACAACCTAGGGAAGTTCAAAATCGCCCAATAAACTTCTTCTCGGGGGCACTGCAGTAAAGTAGAACAGAGAAGAAGTCTTTAAATGAGGCCTACGCTATGATTTAGTCCTCTGACGTCACCATAGGACGATTACAAAGTTTATAAACGTTCTTAAGCATAGACACTGAACTTCTTGGCACCAAGCTACATAAAGTGCGTACGCCACCTTACAAAATTGTTGCAGAATTATTTTCACAAAAAATTACTGGCTCTATGTGTAAGTAGGCACAGGAAAATTTCGTGAATTCAATGACCTGCATGTTAGAATTCACTATCCTATGCATAATCAAGCCCATGCCGTTTGTCCACTTCCTGCTACTCAGTGGAACAACAGACAATGAACGAATGAATGGGGCTTGACTATGCAAAGACCATTGTATTCTAGCCTGCAGGCCAGTCAATTAGGGAATTTTTCCCCTTAAATATACTAACACTGATTTTTGGTGAAAAAAATCTTCACCGACTTGTTTAATGCCTTAAGTGCGCATCTGGGCTCTCCTTCCTGGTCGATGTTTGGATGTTTTTAACTCTCTGCGTGTTGGGTTCCTACCTGTGAATCACATACGTGATGTGTCGCAGTAGTCTTACTATGATTGGCACAGTCAAATCAGCTACGTCTCTGTACAAAGACACTCTGACAATAATAATTAATCAGAGTTGTGCACATAAGATATTGGCACTAGCTGGTGTAAAACTCTTTCCAGGGAAATCAGGCGTCCCTAGGTTTTACCTGTGGTAACGAACTAAGTTTTTAAGGGTTGGTACAACATTGCTTGGTGGAAGAGCAATAGAACGTTTTTCTCAAGAGGATGGTTCATGTTTAGAGACGCTGGAAAATCGCGAAAATATTTAAGGTAGTCTCTAATGAACTGTTTTGTATTAACTGTGACACGTGTGAACAGTTTTGGAACAAATCACACACACTGTGTGTCCAAGCTGTGCAGTTCTAACTGGGCCTGTTGTAGAGAGAAAAAATGCTTACAAATAAACCATAGCCAATGACGATATAAAACATTCAGTGTTATATACAGCATGTTGGAGCCTAGCAAACAATCAACTATTCCCGCGATTTTCCAGTGTCTCTATTCATGTTACGTGCCGGTAAAGAAGACGAGATGGAGACATTCCGATAATTGCTGTTGTGTGGGTGTTTCCGAGCCAATCAGAAATAGATCACTGCGACACCACGCCACAGACTAAATAGTCATACAGAAGTGAAATGGCGTGGCGTCTCGTTTGCTAGGGCGAACTTCGCCGCTTATTGGCTGCCCGAGGCTGTAGGTATTGTGCGGAGCTGAGGAGAAGGCAAGGCTCAGGTATGCAGCTGGTGGTGGGGACAAGCGGAGCGCTATGAGGCCCCCATCACCACCTGCCGTTCTGCCTTGCCTTCTCCTCAGCTCCTCACTATACCAGCCCCGTGTCTGTTTGGCTCCTGCATGTTACTACAGGTTTCCAATTGGTCTGGCTGGCAATTATCAGAGCAGCTGCCTCACGCTGATTGGCGGTAGGTGTGTGACTGAGTTAGCTGTTCTTATGTCTATTTCACTTCTGTATTCCTAAATATTTTGTGTGTTATTTTTTTGGCAGAACCCCAACACGCTAAGAGTTAAAAACAATCAAATGATTGGCCATGAAACAGAGCTGCAGATGTTTAACATTGTAACAATTTGTTAAAGAAATCTTTTCTAGAAAATCACGTGACCATATTTAAGCAGAGCACTCCTGTTTTCTGAGAAAACAACTTTACACACGCTAGCTTTCAATAGGTTATTGGTAGATTGTCATTTTTAATTTGGTTAATCGACACGTGACTTAGCGAAGACTTGGCTAAACCAATCAGAACAAGGTTACTGCAAAACTAAACAACTGTGATTCGCAGGTATTTTTAAAATATTCTTGCAATTGGGGCAAGTTACAAATTAAAGAAGTATTTTGGACATACGCCATTGCAGCAAACAATATGTCACAGAAAAGTAAAGAATACACACAGGCAGACAAGTAAAGAACCAAAAAATATATTTTTTTTCGAACTGGCAAACATTACACAATTCCACAAGGAATTTTTTGAGTGAGTTACAAACAACCAAAAAAGAAATTAAAGAGACACAAACGGTCATACCAAACCAAGAAAAATTATCAACTAAGATTACTTCGCAAAAGGAAATCCGTCATAAACAGGCAAAAAAACGAAACAACATAAAAAAAAATACGACAAACAGAAAAACAAACGGAACGACACAACGGTTAGTTGTACAAGACACAACAGAAACACAGACACCTCGAGGAAAGCGAACGAACACAATATATAGAATAACTGTCCAAATTACCGTTACAAAACGTACTTATTTAACTTTACAAAACCTGATGGAATGAAAGATTACGTTATATCCGGAATAGTTCCTCAAACATCACTGCCAAGGGAAAAAAGAAACGCCTCAGACTATCACATGGTTTAGGCAGAGCTTTATTGCAAAACTGTGTTGCGAAAATGGCGAAAGTTTGTTACACGAGATTGATCCCAGCAGGGTTGTAGTGATGGTAAACTCCCACCTCCGGGATTCTCTCTCCCTCCTCCAAACGGCCGAACAGAGTTATGGGGCTTCGAAATATCAAGATTGATGTAAGGTCGACTCTTGCTAGCTCACAACTTGCCTCATAGGCTCTAAGCTCAACACTCTCTCAACTGGTGTGCATTATTCCCGTCGGCGACTATTTAATGTCAGGACAATAAAGATAAAACTGTAATAATTTGCCAGAATGTAACTTTAAGAGTTACTCTGCCAAATTGTTTGTAAATTTACCACACTGATATACCGGAGTTTATAGAAGTAGTTATGGAAAAAATTATTTCTCCTGCATTAAAGGTAGTCTTCCTAAACAATTTAGGAAAGTGAAAAATGTATAATGACGTTACCAGACCTGTGAATACATTGTAAAACACTTTCTTTGCCAAAGAAAAATGTTTGTTTTGTGGCTGCAAAGAATAATTTGCTGAAATATGAACCAATCGCAAAATAAGTTTGCCGTAAAGAAATTCGTTTGTTTAAACGTCACAGTAATGGCATCAAATATTTTCGGATAGTATCAAGATAGTTTATTAGAAGAATTTATAATGAAGTTAGTTTTGTGATTTACAACACAAGCTTTTTGTTGAAAAAATTACCTTTGCTGCAATAAACTTATACTATATTCAAAGAAAGTTTTTTGAAGAACAAACATAAGTTTTTTTTCAAAAATTATCTTTGTTGTAAGGCATGATTTCTTTACCGGAAACTAAATATACTAAAAAAGTATTTATTTGTAGTAAAGAAAACGTTTTAACTGTATAACAGAACTCTGCAGTTGTTGTACTTAAACTGAATTAGGGCAAGTGTTCCGAACTGTCTGCGAATGAAATATTCCGCTACTGTTTAGAAAGTTTTCTTGCAGAATATTTAATTGCTGAAACTGACCTACTAATGTGCGCACGAGAACCGGAAGTTGAAAACGGAAATTGGTTTTCCGGCGTGTAACAGATCTTAAGGTGGTCGATTACAAGTTATTTTTAATTAGTTCTTAATCTTGTTTGTTTAGAAACACTTATTTAGAATATACAATCATAGCTGTTTGGTTACTTATATTACCGGGTTATGAACTAATAAATTCACAACTTTTGACTAAAGTTAAATATAGTTATTTTTCAGGTATGGTTTTTAAATCACAAATATCTAATTATTTTGCAGACATCAGGTAATACCTGTATAAATATTTGTTAATATTTTCTGAAGGTATTGGTAATATATTACAAGCTATTTTAAAACATTCTGTCATTAGTTCAAGATAATAATGTGGTAATTCGTAAACGGAAAATTCAAGACGAGGTGTGAGAGACACCCGTCTGAAACGCAAGTCATAAACAGCGAGATATTTGGGGCAAACATATTTGTTTTAGAATTGAAACCTCAGGGCAGAAATTAACTTAGAAATGTAGTGTTTCCTAGGAAAGAAATGTTAGCTGGATATCTATCGTAGTTCATTGCTTGCCAAACAGAATCTATGATCATAGTGTCTGACGTTGAGAAAGAGTAGAACGCTTGATAGACTCCGCTGTAGTACTATCAATGTTTAGATTTAACTGCACTTTATCTCACTTAGGACGACAATATAACTAAGTTTGAGGAAAACAATAGACATTAACAAAAAACACTGCAGCTACTTAAACACTTTTCGAGTTATAATAATTATTTTTAAACAGTTTAATTGCTTTACGAGATAATGTAATTTGTAATAGACCTCGATCGTATTTACTTCCCAAAAAGTTATAAGAATTCTTCATTTTTCACGCATTAACAATATCTGTACATTTACAAGGAACATCTTGTAAACTAATATCAGAATATTATTTGCCAGGTAATAAAAGTGAAATGTAAGAAACGTTTTAAAGTGGTTAGAAGGTTAGGAACTAGTAAAATAAATGTTAATGAACCAAATTTTCGATTTGAAACAAAATAAACCTAGGATACCTGTGACATTTTACAAAACATTTCGTACTTTTACAAAAAAAAAATTGGAAACTAGTTTCCAAAAAAAAGTTCTGTAACACTACAAATAAATTGTTGCAAAGTGAACAAGATATTAGCTGCAAATATACAAAATTTGTTTGTAGATTTTCAGAAATGTTTGTAAATATTCAAAGAAATTCGTAAAAGTACAAGTTTTTTGTCAATTTTACAAAATATTTTTTGTAGTGTCACAAGAAACTTATTTGAAAACAGGTTTCCATAAAACCTTCTTGTAAAAGTAAAAATTAATTTTACTGTACACGAGAGCGAATGCAGCAAATACTAGGTTTCTGGCAGTCCAATCCCCGCTGTTCTGACTGGCTGTACTCGTAGATATTTGCATATTTATGTCGAGGATACCGTGACTTCATAAAACTTCAATGAGCGCGCATGTGTCGTTGGACGCATAACGCATACAGAGAACCGTGATAACGGTTTTTTCGAATCCGTACATCATCTCTCTGCGATGCGGTTATTCATAATCACGTCCCTCAGGTCGTTACCTGGAGAGATACATGGTCAATAACACGACTGTGTGAACGTAGAAAGTAGATAGCAAGGCACGTTGTATATTTTAGTGTCGTACGCACACATTATTTTCCGTGTTGTCACCGAGAGAGATATATTTCAACTTTAATGCTAGTAATCGGAAGGATCCGGGTTTAATTCCTGACTCTGGACTTCCTGATTTTGGTTTTCCATGGTTTGCCAAAATCGCTCCAGGCAAATGCTGGAGTGGTTTTTTAACTGGCCTTGGCCAATTCAGGCCCTGGTTCCTTTCCTTGAGTTATGGCATGCTAGGTACTTTATTCATGTTGGTGCAAAAAACTCTAAACCTTTTAAACTAAATGCTTTGAATGAAACATTCAAGACTAAGATTAGTGATACGTTAATGAATTGTAAGGACGTGTTTTACCAAATAGTGCACCGTTCGTCCGCAAAAAAAAAAAAAAAAAAAAAAAAAGTATTTTGCTTGATTATGCTTTATTTTCATAACGAAATTGGCAATAATTTGATTGCAAAATCTGAATAATATATTAGCTTTTCTGCTTCCAAAATAATTAGGTACGATTACGACGTAATTGAGACAAAATAATGTAATTTAAGGTACTGAATTTGAAATAAAAGAAAAAATAACTGCCAGTTTTCTGAATTGTTTTGAAAATACAGAAAAACATATTGTATGCAACTGTTATATATATTTTAGCATACTTCGTCCAAATGTTTTTCAGTGTGAATTCATTTTGGCGAGTTAGTTGGTTTTCCTTTCTAGTATTAAACATTTTTATGTAAATTTCGAATTTGACATGCCTTTATACAAAAATAATGAAAGCTAAAATTGTGTAATTGTAGTATGAATATCCAAAAATGTATGTCTACATAGCAAACTACATATATAACAAACATAGTAATTGATAAAACATTTTAAGTGAACTCCTCCTTAACACTCAAATCTACAGAGCGTGGTGGAGTAGTCAACCAACCGTGGTGGATGAATTCAACCGACCGTGGTGGTTCAATTCAACCGAGCGTGGTGGAGAAGTCAACCGAGCGTGGTGGATGAATTCAACCGACCGTGGTGGATGAATTCAACCGACCATGGTGGATCAATTCAACCGACCGTGGTGGATCAATTCAACCGACCGTGGTGGATCAATTCAACCGACCGTGGTGGATCAATTCAACCGAACGTGGTGCATCAATTCAACCGAGCGTGGTGGATCAATTCAACCGAGCGTGGTGGATCAATTCATCCGAGCGTGGTGGAGAAGTCAACCGACCGTGGTGGATCAATTCAACTGACCGTGGTGGATCAATTCAACTGACCGTGGTGGATGAATTCAACCGACTGTGGTGGATGAATTCAACCGACCGTGGTGGATGAATTCAACCGACCGTGGTGGATGAATTCAACCGACCGTGGTGGATGAATTCAACCGACCGTGGTGGATCAATTCAACCGACCGTGGTGGATCAATTCAACCGACCGTGGTGGATCAATTCAACCGAGCGTGGTGGATGAATTCAACCGACCGTGGTGGATCAATTCAACCGAGCGTGATGGAGAAGTCAACCGAGTGTGATGGATCAAATCAACCTAGTGTGGTGAAGAAGTCAACCGTGCGTGGTGAAAAGTCAACCGAGTATGGTAAAGTTGTCAACCGAGCATTGTGAAGTAGTTGACCGATCATGGTCGAACAGTCAATGGAGCATGGCAGATAAGTGAACCGACCATGGCGGAGCAGTGGACCGAGCATGATGTTAAGACACTCGCCTCGCAACCTCGAGAACTCGATTTAGATTCCCGGCTCCGGCCATCCTTATTTCGGTTTTCCAGTGTTATCCTAAATCACTCCAGGCAAATGCTGGGATGGTTCCTTAGACAGGCCCTGGAAGACTCCTCCTCTCTATCCCTGTGTTCCTCTACCAAGGTCTTGTGCTGTTCGAGGACACGCAAATCTTACAAATAAACAAACCAATAAAAAGTAACACGCCACAGTGTCAAACTACTTTCTCAAAACATGTAAGAAGAACTGTTTCTCAGTTCTCCTTCTTCTATAGAGTACATGCAATTATTACGAAATCCAATGATTGGTTTAACATTAATTTATGCGCCATGTTATCCTATGTCGTCTGTTTTAGCTGCGACATAATAGAGGTGCATATTACGATAATTGTGGTACGGTGGCGCCACAGTAATCGTGAAAGGTTCTCGAGATCGAGGAGGCAGTCATGGTGCTGAAAGCCCTACTCCTCTCTGCAGGCTCAATGAGGGGGCTGTGGGGGTTTGCGGCTTGATGGGCTGTTATTGGCGTCGTCGTGGCGCCACTTCCACCCCCTGCAGAGGGTTCCAAGCCCCCGGGGGGCTGATCGAGTCCCGCCCTTACCGACAACAACACAGCCTCATTATCCTGAACGATGCCGTCATCAAGGCCAGACCACCACTTCTTGCTTTTCCTTCTCTTAGGGAAAACCGTCATACACTTTTACGATCTCCGAACAGAATAAAATAAGCAGAACTGATTACTAATTGTAACCCAGTTTACATAATTATTGTCCTCTATAAGTGTTCAGACAATCGCAGAAAGGAAACCATATCTTTCCAGAAAATATGTAATAACTTAGGTAATGTTAACACAAAAAAATTTACGATTAAAAATTTTACACCTATTGAAGATTTACATGTGAACGACCAGAGACCTGAAAAATTAGCTTTATCTTCCGGGCACAAGCTTTAATTAAGACAACTGTAAATTTCTGTCACTTTCACAATTGGACCTTGACTTATTGGAAGAGACGGGAAAAATTCGTGGGTTCACGGACGCTTAGCTAGCCTCCAAGAATATCTGTGTATCCAAGCAGACGTTATCAGCTCACTGGCTGCTCGATGACGCAGAGATATGGGCCTGCGTTTAGTTGCTTCTGTACTATTGGCTAAGCGACTTCCAGCAAGTGTCAGATAAGTCACGGACCAATTGCGAAAGTGGCACGAACTTACAGTTGCTGGAATTATAGCTTGGGGCAAAAAGTAAACGCGAATTTTTCAGATCTCTACTTACTAGACACCTCCTGGAAGGCATTGAGCCAATAAAAAGCATAGGCCTACAGCTGAGTGCAATTACACTCAGCCAATGAGCAGCTGCTGTTTTCTTCAATACGCAGACATATTGGACGTTAGCATACAGGCACATACTAGATAGTAATACAGACGTGAAATGACGTGGCGGCTAGTTTGGTATTGACGAACTTCGCCGCTTATTGGCTGTCCGAGGATGTTGATGCCAGCCCCGTGTATGTTTGGCTCCTGCATGTTACGGCAGGTTTCCTATTGGCCTGTCTGCTGGTTATCAGAGCAGCTGCCTCACGCTGATTGGTAGTAGGTATTTCCACCACATCACTGGCCAGGGAAGCCACTTTGCTGGCGTGTGTGGCTGAGATCGCTGGACAACCCGCTATTTCACTTCTGTATTCCTACATATTCTGTGGCTTCGTGGTTATTGGCAGTGTGTCTTTGTGTAGAGCCATCATTACTTTGACTGTGCCATTCTGAACAAGGTTACTGCGCCGCCAGACATCTGTAATTAGCTGGTAGATCCCCAAGAAGTTGAGAACTAAAACATCCTATCATTAGAGACCCCTGTTTCTCGCCAAAATAACTTTACCCTTCTTTGTTTCGATGCCTTACGTGCACATCTGCAGTTCTGCTTCGTGGTCGGTAATTAGATATTTCAACTGTCACGAGCCTAGGTATTCTACCGGCAAATCACAGACGTGTGGTGTTGCAGGAACGTTATTGTAATTGGCTCAGTCAACTGAGATACGGCTCTTCACACAGACACGCTGCCAATAACCATGAAGCAGAGCTGCAGATGTGCATGTAAGGCACTAAAACAAACTGGGGCAAAATTTTTTTACGAAAAACAGAGATCTCTAACAATACGGTGTCTACTATTAAGTCAGTTAAATAATATGTCGTTAATTACATAATGAGCTGAAACCATATTATTTGATGTCTTGAAAATTAAGTCAACATGTGAAAACCATTTTAAATAAAACTGTCCAATGCATTTTTAATGTATGCTCTAGTTTAAGTTTAACAAGTAATAACTACTATCAAGTAGAAACAGGGAGCATGGTTTTAAGGGTAGAGATGTTTTAATTGAAGAATAGCCCAAGATAAACTTGGCCATTGTCTGTACAGTGTAAAAGGATATTTCGAATTCGTGGAAGGATTTAAAACAACTAAATATTAGTGCAACTGATTCATACAACTGATAGTTTGTAGCATTGTTATGATATGGCCTGGCAGGTCGAACAGCGAGAGATGTTCGGGCTGCAACTAGGCCAGCCAGCATTGGGAAACCACGGAAGACAGCAACTCACCTCACCCCCCTCGTAGTGGCACAATATTGAGGACAAGCACGCCGATATATGGTACTGTTACCAGGCAAACTAGGTCTGTCTGTCGTCTGTCGTCGGTCTGTCGTCCACCAGCACTCTTCCTATCAACAGCAGTCCAGTTCTCCTTCAAGGCTCGTGATCGAGCCTCGGCAGGTGCGTGCTCGTCCGTCGATGCCGTCTCCTCATCAATCCAGCTATCAGCAAGGTCGTCAGATCTAATTATGTGGCAGCAACCCTCAACTTAACATAATATATTAATAATCAGTAATATTATGCTCCCCTCCTAAATTAAAAGAACACATTGTAACCTATTTTGTGTTCAGAGTACCTGCCATTGTAGTATAGTAAATGCCCGTTTAACCGTAACTGTCTTAGTCTTTTAGCCCTAAATAATAACTTAATAAACCAACAGTGTAGCTACCATCTGAGTGAAACCCCCCAAATAGCTTAGTATCTACATAAATAAACCCAAAATAAAGACAAGTTTGTAACAGCATGCAAGTTACGTTAAAACAGTTTCTAAATCGCCGGAGGCCAATGTGTTCCCAGTTCGAAGTAATTTACAAAATCATAGGGCCACCCATACATTCATGTCAAACCCGCCCGGATTCATAACATTGTATTTTTTTTTCTGAATTTAACTGTCGAAGGCTTAATTTTTATGTAAATAAATTTTTTTGTATATTCTGTTGTTTACCGACAGTGAAATTTTCAACACATTGGCAGAACTAAAACTCACCACAGTTTACGGTGCACAAAAACTAACAAAATTTAACTACTTCAGGTAGGTTTCGTTTGTGAACTGGAATAAGTATGACGTAAACATGTATGCAGGACCACAGTAAAAACAATATTACATGCCATTTTTCAGCCACAGAGGGATTTTTTTTAAATTCAGAAATAACTGTGTGAAAATGCCACTATTTTCTTGTGTTAATGTTTGTAGTCAACAGTAGCGACATTTTTGCAGCGTGTCTGAAACCCCAATATAAGCACATGAATAAAATGGAATATTCTTACATACTTACCTGTGCATTTTCAAATCCACTCTGCTGCTAAAAAAAAAAGACACATTTTTTTTCACTGTGAATCCTGCATATCTTTTACGTTCACAAATTATTCTAGTAGACAAACAAAAGCCATCACCCTACCAGAAGTAGTTTGATTTTATAAATTTTTGTGCACTGTAAAAGGTAGTGACTCTAAGTTATATGAAATTATTCAAAAACTCATAGTCTGTTAACAACAAAATAAAGGGAAAAGTTTATTGAACATAAAATAAGGTTTTGACGGTTACAACAGGAAGAAAATACACAGAGTCGTTCGCTCTAATCCATATAATGAATCAGAAATAGGTTTAACGTAAATGTATGAGTGGTGCTATGTTTTTGGATGGTGCTGTAAATATGTGCTGTAGTTACCAATACTTAGTCTTAATTTTGTACGAAGATAATTACACCTTAAGAAATAATTACAGCAAAAATATCCATAAATCGTAATTTTACACCTGCACGAATATAAACTTTAGCGATAAAGGGGGAGCCCGAAGCAGGTGTACATGCATGTAACTTTTTAAATGTTATTTATAAGTCGTTACCAATCACATACGTTGAAAAGTTTTCGAATAAACGTCCATCTGCTCTGAGCGGCCTGGGTAGGATGGTACTTGAAGCGACGACAAAACATTTCATCCCGCAATTTACTGAACTCCTTCACATATTTTTTCCCTACAATGGAATTTTTTCTTTCGAAAAAAGATGTAGTGAAGAGTTGTGATTGAACGCGTTGTAGGTTGGTTCCGTTCTCGTTGTTGTATGGCCGTAAGTGTTGCGTGTTTCGGTGCAATGTTGGCAAACATGAGCCGCTCTGAATCGTAGTATTGTAACCCTGCTCTTGGGCGATATTCCTACTCGACTGATCTGGTCAGACATTTGGCGGTAGGTGGAAAAAGTTCCTCCAAAGCAAAGTGTTTTCTTCACAACAAAGAAATACTATTCTTTGAGTACATATAGCTTGCATTGAATATGTATTGCCTTGAGGACGTTCACGTGGCAAAAATGTTGTATTTGCACTTCATAGTGCTCGTTTGATAGACGTTACTTGTTACAACATTTAACAACTGTACATTTTTTTTTTTAGCTTTAGCTTAAATAACAATATTTTTCGCACATATTTATCCCAAAATCAATAGCTCAGTAAGATAAGAAACTAATCAAGTGTTTTTCAGTGAACTTTGGTTCGAAATCTTCATGAATAAAAAGATGAACCCCGGTTCAAACTTTTGATTACTATAACGATGTATGCTGGTACGAAATTTTTATCAATAAATGGATGAACTCTAGTACGAAATTTTTATCAATAAATGGATGAACTCTGGTACGAAATTTCGATCGATAAAAGGATGAACTCTGATACGAGATTTTGATTAATATAAGGATGAACTCTGGTAAGAAATTTTGATCAATAAAAGGATGAACTCTGGAACGAAATTTTGATCACTAAAAGGATGAACTTTGCTACGAAATTTTGATCAATAAAGGATGATGAAATCTGGTAAGACATTTTGATCAGTAAAAGTATGAACTCTGGTACGAAATTTTGATCAATAAAGGATGATGAACTCTGGTAAGAAATGTTGATCAATAAAAGGATGAACTCTGGAACGAAATTTTTGATCAATAAAAGGATGAACTCTGGTAGTACACATTGGTTAATAAAATAATAATATCATCTCTTGAAATCCCACAGCCTCTGTGGTACGAAGCAATAACTGCGCGCCGGTATAACGCTTTGCGCATATAGGAGTGATGTGGCACTAGGCTCGCGCGTCAGTTTAACCCTTATTGCATCCTTCGCTTCTGAATTTCCAACATACAAAACATCTCCAGTTAGTAGGCGGCGCCACTAAGGGCAATTGATACATCGAGCACGTTTGTTTTGAAGTAATGACCACAATTAGATCACAATACAGCATTATAGCCAGTGACTGATTTTCGGGGAAAATAATTTTACAACAACTTGTTTCAATGCCTTATGTGAACATCTGCAACTGTGATGCACGATTATTGGCTGCGTGTTTTTGTCCAGACATCTCTCATTTAACTGTGCCAATGAGAACAAGGTATCTGCGACACCACACGTATGATATCGGCGGGTAGAACACCGGGACTCCGAGAGTAAAACATCCAATCACTGGCCAGGAAGTAGAAATGAAGACAAACACTTAAGAGGAGTCCTTCGTGGTGTCAAATTTCCACCTTTGACGCGTGGGAACAGCGTAGCGATAAGAGCCAGTGTCCCACGCTTGACGAGAAACACATCGCCTCTATTCGCAGCGCGCCAAACTGGCGCGCAAGGTTTCCCTTGCAGTCTTTTTACTATGGGACTTAAAGCGGTGGCCCTAATATTTTAATTCTGAATTGTATGAAGTGAAGACCAACGCATTACTCTCATTTTGCACTTCACGAATTAAGGTAATATTTTCGGAGTTAAATAGTCTAAATAACCGGTTTTTAGCCATTTTGAGAGGTCCGAATATCATGTTACTAACAAACGTGCTGCATTTTTCAAAAAATAGAAGCATGGTTTCAAGTGTGTGTTCTTTTCGTAGATAAACATAGTATAAATAAGTTAAGCGGTTTGGCGTAAAAAAGAATACGCGTGACACGCTGCAACGCCGTCTATGCGCCAGTCGAGGACTCCTCTTAAGACAGTGAGACTAATTGGTTCACAATTCTTTACACCGAACATCAGTGGTTCTACATATCGTTAGAAAGGTACACATCTTGTGACATATACGCGGGCCAGAGCACCCACAGCTCTGCTACAACCCGTGTACATGCACAGCAGATAACGAACACACTAGAGCACTCATCAAAGTATAGAGTTCCGATTATAAACAAAAGGTTGGGCCTGTCTAAAATCAAGGTATCTAATCATATCACCAATATAAATATATATATGTGTGTATATAATAATAAATTTTAATCACAATAATACTAGGCAAAATATGCCAATTACACCACAACAAAAATATTGTCTTCGTTAGATACAACAAAGTCTTTCATAAGGTGCAATACATAATAATAAGAATTGAGTAACTTAACGTACAGGTCCAAATAATTATGGCGTAAATTACATGTACGAACAACGTCGTGCATTCATGTTCAATGCTGTATTTCGTGAATCATGTTTAATATACATATGTTGCTTTGCAAACAACACGAGATAAATTGGTAGATTGGCAAATAGAGGTTAACACAATCGTGACTGACTTTAAAAGTTTGTATATTCACGAGCGATATAGGTTCTTCACCAGGTGGGCTTAATTGTAAATAGTCAATAATGCCCAGTACAACTTTGGAAACAACTGTGCAGTAGAAATAGATAATAAATCGGTAGGTTCACACTTACAGTTTTCAGGTACCAAGCCGAAATCGCTGTGGGCATGTTCCCGACTTCCACACACTTGCAGGTCTTCATACTCGTAAGCAGGTTTTACTTATGTCCAGTCTGAGCACAAAGAAAAAGGAGTTGTCCAGTACCAATCCTCTTCGTAAAATAGGTAATTCACCGGAACTCATGCTGCAGGATAGTCTGCAGTATAATCAAAAGGCAATACAGCAATCCATTAACACCACTGCTGAATCTTGTTCTCATTACTACGAAGTTTAGCACTCTTGTACAACAGGCAAGTAGTCGAGGTGCCTCTACCTGAAGCTAGCTGCAGAATGACGAAAACTACGACGAGGCTAGCTCGCCAACCCTTCCCCCCACCTCCTTGTTGCCGATCAACTTCGTAAACAACATACAGGTCTGAGTCGCGTCATCATTTTGCACTATACAGGATATGTGCCTAAACACAAATATTAGCAAAAAAATTATACAAATTATAAATATGCCCATAACTAAACCAAACTAATACAAATATAAGTTTTAACTCCTCGGCGCCGAGTCTTAAATAAATTACAACAAAAAGTCAATAAACATACAAAATGCAGGCCAAAAAAGAAAAGTGACAAAATTTTAACAAAAATGTATAAATTAGTTAAAAAATCGTTATACTGAAAACATGTGACGAAAAGATCTTCACAATCTCTCGTTAGTTTTATGTGTTTGTCTAGAATTCACTAGTCTATTCTCGCCCGAACATGCTCCGTAACTGTTCGGCTCTGGGACTTAGTTTCTTTGTATGCCTATGTTATATGATAGTGGGTATTTTTAGAACCAGTGATTTCTGGTGAAAATAATTCTGCAACAACTTATTTCAATGCCTTATGTACACACCTGCAACTCTGGTTCATGGTTATTGGCAGAATATAATAGGGCAGAGGCTTGGCTCATTTGACTGTACCAACCAGATCAATGTTACCGCGACACCACCGTGATTGGCGGGTAGGATTCCAATACGCCGAAAGTTAAAACCTCCCAATCACTGACCAGGAAGCAGAGAAACAGATATGTTTCAGAATTATTTTCAGCTAAAATCACCAGCTCTAGGTACTTTACAGTTGACCAAAAATCATTAGTTGAAAAGGTTCTTCAGGCGCTCCGCACTACGAAGTAAGGTAAGTAGGTTTCACGTATCGTCGACAACGAGGACATTAGAGACTCTGACGCACAACTTGGTAAAATGACATACCAGCATTCGACTGGAGTGATAATGGGAAACTATTCCGACAGCAGGAGTCATATGAACACACAGTAACTGAGAGTTTAGTCTGCTGTCTGCTAACAACACGAATTTTGCAAGTTTCTACATACATGAGTAAGATAGTGTGAAATCCAGAGATTCTTTCATGCCAGCTTACTATCCAAAACAGTGACTCATCTTGCATCTTATATAATTGGATGACGGTTACGGAACACTGTTTATTTGTTTACAAGCAAACATTCAGCAGTCGAACAGGGACATACCTTTATGGAGATGGACATGTTATACTGAAGCTTTGCAGATGAATCAGTGTCCTTCCACGACTGAGCAGTGAGTACTAACATATAGCACTGCAATTTGTTTACTAAAGATACGACATTTAACAATGTCATTTGACTGCAATTACGTTGAAAATCGATATCAACGGCTAACACAGTACATCGTCATTCTTAGACAGTAATCTTCTGAATATATATGCATATATGCATGGATCTCGGTACATGGGTACGTATGAGATCGATTAACTCCGGAACATTTTGACCGATCACCGTGAAACTAGGCACATATATGTATTTTTTTTTGACGAAGGTTTTCATAGCATACATTTCATTCTATTTAGCCAATAGATGACGCTGCAGCGCATCAATTTCTGTGTCACTCAACTTATCGCCAAGTAAAGCTTTTAATATATAAAAACTAACTTTTTTTCTTTGTTCGTTTGTATTCTGTGCGTTCCCATACCATTCATCCGATTAGGATGAAACTTTGTGTTTAGTTGCGTGTGAGCCTACGTAGGTTTCTGCCAAAAAACATGTGATGGGGAGGGGATGTGCCAAACGGTGTAGAGAGGCAGAACTGCGTACCAAAAAAATGTAATGGGCATTGCAAAATATGCCTCAGCTGGTCAAGTTTGGAAGTGGCTCAGCTGTCCATATGTAATCGAAATTCACGATATTTTCTGGCAGCAGAATTGACTGCAATTTGTTCTACAATCGCTCGACGTCCTCCATCCGCTCTGAAATATTGTGGCATGCAGAAAGGAATGTTTTTGGCCAATTGTTAAATGTTTCTCGGTAGAATGGCCAACTTCCTGTGAAGTGGTCACACACGTAAATGACATCAACTAGAGGTTCAAGTTTAACAAACTCTCAGCTTGTGCTCGGATGTGTACATAACAGTGAAGCATAGTCTGTCAACAAATAAAAATGATAATTTTGCATGTCTAGCTTTATCTACAAATAATGAATGCTAGGCATATTCCAAGGATTTCACATTCTTATACAGAATGGAAGGTTTAATACAATGTTACTAAATGACAGTTTTACAACAACAAATAATACCACATATCTCACATAGCAATATTCTTGGTGTTGTCAAGCGACTTCTCAGGTAACGTCATGTAGTTGATTGTGAGCACTTGTATGAAAATTTATATAATTTCCATAGACAAAAAAATTGTCTAGTTCACTGACTTTTAAGCAAGCCTTTGTAAACATCTGCAAGCTCAAGCAGTCATCAGATATTCGCTTATTTCTAAACTATTCCACTGGTGCACGACGATATGGCATGCAATTGGTTTTTAATATTATCTCTGACACAGATACACTGTAAAAATTTTCTGTACATTAATGAATGATTTGACCCACACCCAGTACGGGACACCTATCACTCTTAAGCTTGTAAATAGATCACATGTTGAGCTCGCTATGCAAGTCTCTTAAGGGGGAGTGTTAGACAAATTTGTTGTATTTTCAGTTTTTGAGTCATAACATTTATTCAAATTATGATATCAATATTTTCTCTTCAACAAAGCGTAGGATATAGCCTTGGTAAACTGCTTGACATAAATAATATTGGAATTATTAAATACCTTTTCATGCAGAATCATTGCAAGAGAATTCTTGGAAGTATATATACAACTATCTTGCAATGACTCTGCATGACAAATTAATGAGAGATTCTACTATTATTTATGTCAAGCATTCTACCAACAATATACCCCATGCTTTGCTGAAGAGAAAATTATGATAAAACGGTTTGAATAAATGTTATGGCTAGAGAACTGAAGACACAATAAAATTTTCAAACACTCCCCCTTAAGATCCGTATACTTCGACCCTTTCTTTAAAGGAACACTACCATCGAAGTATGGGAAACTGTTTTACAATACCTAATCATAAGTGTGTTATATTTACAGGTGGTCATGAATAGGGAAAGCAAAATTTCGGGAGGTCACCTGCAAGCTAGAATCTACTGCTCTCTTCATACTCAAGCTCCATCTATTCGCTCATAGCTAGGGACCCCGATTTTCGCGAAAAGGATGTTGGCGCACTTTGTTTCAGTGACTTATGTGCACATATGCAGTTATACTTCATGTTTATTGGCAACGTAACTTTGTGAAGTGATGTCTCTCATTTGATTTCGCCAGTCACAACGTTACTACAACTTCATAAGTCTGTGATTTGCCAGTTAAACCCCAAGATACGTCAGAGCTAAGACGTCCAATAAGTGATTATGAAGAATAGCTGCAGATGTGACGTAAGTCACTGAAACAAAGTGGGAGAAAATTCTTTTCGTGGAAATTAGGGGTCTCTATTCACTGTCTGTTGTTCCACTGAGCATCAGCGAGTGGACAAACAGTCGCGGCTTGAGTATACACGGGACACTGCATTCTAACTTGTAGGTCTCTGAACTCAGGAAATATCCCTTCCCCTAGCCATGACTTTTCACGGTAGACTGCTCTAAGTAGCGTGGTCGTATATACGTCGGTCTACAGTGCGTGACGTCCTGGGTTCGAATCCCGGTACGGATAGAGTTGCTGTGGTGTCTCTTCACCTCACTTCACCCTCATTGGCTCTTAAGAGAGCGTGGTACATAGTTCAACGCTAAAAGCATTAATATATAATTGTAGGTTTCTTTGAAGCCAATTGGCGAAAATAAAACAATAGCAATCGTAGACAACAGTTTTAGCCAAATTGTTAGAACAAAATTGTTTCCAGTGTTACGAACTTCTGAGGCACAATCTCTGACGCCGGAACCTCGTGTATTTAACAGCGGCGCAAGAGATCACGCGTAACGAATTAGTAATACTAGATAAAAATTTACTCATAAAGTTGGCAATTGCAATTATATGGGATTGTCATTGAGTATTTTATCCATATTGGCTTCGAAAAATGCACAGCAATCAATAGATGTTTTCAGTGTTTATTTATCTACCACGCACAAATAAGACATTGTTGTTAAAGGACCACAAAATCCTCTCACCTCAGCCTGTCAAGACGTAAGGTACATGAATTTGAATTCTTGCTTACACCCAATAGGACACGCGAATTTTCCACCGTTTCTACCAATGACGTCATCAGTTAAGAATGCTTCAACTTTGCCTCCTGCACTTCGGAATACAAGTCGCATGGATGTACCATCACTCTGTAGTTACAGTGTTTCGTGCAATTAACTTCCCTCGCGCTTCGATGTCCTAAATAAGTTTTAATGGTCGTTGAAGTTATTTACACGCGTTACACCTGACATTGCGTCGTTACGTTAGGAGCGTGTCCCACTGCTGTGCTCAAGCGAGAAGACCTGGCGCTGCGCAGAATTCAGAACTTGAGGATGTTGGTCCCGTAGAAACTCATTATTTTATATTTGCGTCAAACACTTTTCAACTTTTACACATCAGATAACATGTCGCCTCCCCAAATAAAAAAAAATATTCCCTAATCACACTGGCGTAGCCAAAATAAAAAAAAATTGCAGAAACAAATTTATTCATACTAATGCTAAATGCTATGAGCTACTTCAAGACATATTTGAGATTACAAATGAATACATTTTTATAATTTTTTAAAACAAGTTCTGAAATGATTTAGTAGGAACGTTTGCATAACTTTTAGTTGTAACTGTTATTAAATTTTTCAAAACTAAATTTTGTAAAACACATAATAAATTGTATCGATTAATTGATTTTCAGTTCCTGTTATTTTTATTTCTTAAATTATGAAATTTTTTAAATTTTGGCTACTTTGCGACGGCCATTTTGTATCTTTGATAGGTGAATATGCAAAACATATGGGACGTAAATTGTTTTATTGAGTGAAATTACACGTTACTTGATGTTGTAAAAGTTGAACAGAGGTTGGCACAAATATAATAAGATTAGTATTTACGGGACCAGCGTCTTAAGATGGCGTCATTCGCCTGGACGTTACAGCCGCTTACATTGAAGGTAACCTTGGTGCGATGTGCGCGCTCTCTATTCCGAGCTTGCAATTTTTTCTTCTTTTTTCCTCGTAGCTAACCGTGCGGTGACTCGAAAATGAGAGTGAATTTATACGACGGTCGGTTACGGGTGCCAGGTAGACGTGAAGTTAATAATTAAATACACTCTGGGTTGGGGGTGGATAACCTAAATAAGGGTAGAAGCGGTGTCGTACCCACTTGAACCGTACCGACGACAAGTTTTAGCATAAACTCCCCATCACAAGATGGACTTTAAAAGTAGTAGGCCTACTTATATTTTCAATTATTATGTTGATTTATTATTCCTAGGGAAACATATTTTTGGCGAAAAGATTTCTCCAACATTTTTTTTTTTCGTCACGTCACGTGCTCTTCTGCGGCTGTGCTTCACGGCCAGTGATTGGATGTTTGTAACTCTAACGTGTCTTTAACGCTGTATTGCAATTATCAGACGTGTGGTATTGCAGCAGACTTATTATCCTACTTTCAGAAGGGAAAGTAGGCTTATGAGTTCACCTTTCTGTCTGTGTGTCTATATATGTGTGCCTGTGTGTGTCCCTCCCTGAAAACTTTTCAACCAGTATACACTGTAAAAAAATTTTTGTACTTTTACAAAGAAAAGCCTTTATAGCATTTCGCTATAGAAAGATAGATTTTTTTTTATAATAATATTGTAGGTTAGTGTTTTCTTAATTTTTTTTTTTTTGGATTGTAATTAATTTAAGTTTTTTTATTTTTTGTTTTGCTAGTAAGCAAGTTAATGAATGTTTGTTTTAGTTTTCTGAATTAGGCCGTTAGTTAATGAATGCACCCTTCTGCTAGCTAGCTAAATTATTTATTTATTTTTTTTATTTATGTTAGGATTCACATCCTAAGGGTTAGTTTTAGTTTTTTTTGTTTTCTCGCGTTTTGGTTAGAGTTTTTTTTGTAATAATCTCTACCCACTATGCCTAGATAGGCTCGTGATTATGACTTCACGGTGGCTTTAGAGATAGCCGAAAGGGTAAGAGAAGGGGAGTCTTGGCCAGGATATGGAGTAATGTAGACGTTCGTGACTCGCGTCGCTCAATTAAGTCTTCGTTGTGAGCGCCATCCTAATACTTTTAATAGTTTATTTGGGCCAAGATACAGTATTAGGTTAGGAGGCAGCTAAGTATTTGTGGAAGAGCTCAG
>PNEQ01051263.1:0-11014 GCA_003012365.1 Medauroidea extradentata
CCGCTTCCTGTCCGCTGTCTTTTGTCCTTCTCCGCCCCTCTCGTTTGAATGAATGTTTGACCGGCAAAACAAACGTCCCTTTGAAGTACGTAGTAGGATTGTGAAGTTTCTGGTACATTAGCTTGGGGGACATGAATTACCCCGCGATATAGCCGAATGCGCGGTTTATCGAAGCGCTGTATCCCGAGCTTCTACTGTACTTGCACTCTTTAATGCACACCACATATACTTGCACTCTTTATCAAGTAGGCCTACATTTTGATGAAATTGCCAGTAAAATTTTTACAGTAATATAATGTGCCTAGTAACAAATAAATAAACGTGCAGATTATAAATTCAACTTAAACGTGGTTATTTTCTTTGCTTCCTTTCTTAACTTTTTTTTTAAACTCATTCTCACTAAGTTAATTTTTAATAACCTTTAGTAAGTTCATCAAAAATTAATGAATATAATACTTAAAAATGTATGTACCTTTTTGTCCCTTCAGTTAATTGTGCTAGGGGAATTCGAATAAATGCAAGTCACTTAAGAGTATGAGATATGGCACAACGGTTTTCCTGCCGAGTTTTAGGACTACATTTCCCTTCATTACCTACATGTAAACAAGAGATTTTTTTCCAAATGGAAAAATGAAACATGAACAGAAAGTGTTTACAACCCAATAAACCAGAAGAGTAGGCTATAAAAAGTTGTTAGAATTGTTCAGAGCTATGAAAAATAAAAGTAAAGCCGACAACAGTTTACAAGTCAGCTTCAAATTACAGAACAGAACACTGTGTGTACTTACAGTGCTGAAAGGTTTCTTGATATTCCTCTTCTTCAGCAAGTAAGCGTTGTTATTACGTATAATGGACCAACACAGGTGGGAAGACATTTTGTCCTGTGAACACAAAAAAGTGCGCTCAACAACCACTGAACCCTTTCATAACACAAAGTTTATCTGTTCAACTTGAATGAGCTCGTATAATTGTAGGAGCTAGCTAAAGTGAGACTTCTTAAAACAAATATGCACACCCAACAAGAAAAATACTGTCATACTCATTGAGATACTAGGCCTATTTACAACAAAAAAAAACTGTGTAAAGCACAGCAAGTATCATGTAAAATAACATACTAGCAATAAAAACAATTTTGCATGAAATTTATTTCATCAGTCAAAAACACAATTGTAAAAATTAACTTAACAACCTTTAGGATGGGAAGGGAGGAGGTGAAATTTATAACAGACAGTATATTTTAGAACTCACAATACAAGTAATGATCAACAATACATATCCAAAAATTCTGGTACAGCAACTGTAATGGAAATTTGATACTCTATGCAGGGCAAATTGTCACCAAAACGTATAAGTATGAAAACGTTACTTTGGATTACATAGTATCTTTTTAGAAAATCACACATTTTTTAGTTAGGTGTGCGTACGTATTTTAACTGTGGTTGTGAATCTGCCTTGAGAGTGTTGGTGGTGAGGTCTACGTACTCTGCACCACAGTGTTTGACTGGAGCTGGTATATCAGGTTTGTTGTAGCACAGTCGTAGCTGCCTTGGATGGGATATATATCGTTGGTGAGTGGTACGGCAGTGTGTGAGAATAATGCAGTGACATTGTGTTCATCTCAAGATGATGCTTTAGACGAAACTACAGTGTTATTGGCAACTGAACTGCAGTAATCAATATCGGAGGTGGTACAGGCCAGTTCCAGCACTACTTGATGGAGCTTCCCAATAATTTATTACAGAAGACTGTGAAATGCCTGCCTGGGACTGAAGCAGTTTAATTTGGGTGTGAGCATATCTGGCATTGGAGAGTCACGTGGTGCCAAGGGAGAGGTGCACTGCGAGATTATGCATCCGAACATGACAATAAAAGCTTTAGTTATAAATAAATAAGATTACCAAGGACTTATCAATGATCTCTACAAGTAGCTTTATCCAAACTAGAACACTTGAGAAACTTGCCCACTAGCTGATCCACATTTCAATTCACCAGGGGCAATTGACATGCTTTTCTCAGCGTGGAAGAACTTAGGGAATGAAGGGCTGAAGCAATATTCAAGAATCAATAATGTGGAAATCCATGGCATACAGTTTCTGAATAACGAAAATCCGTGTGACTTAGCCAAGCATGTCGGGGTCTATCTAGACAAACAGGACATTGATACCTGCCACAGGCTTCCTCCTTTCAACACTGAAGTCCCGCCTACCCTTCTTGTGAAATTTTGCAGCCGTGATCGGAAGAACAAGCTCATCTTGGCAAAAAAGACATACAGAAACATCCTTTCAACTGACATTGGCGTAAAAGCTCCTTTGGAATTTGCCGCTTTTTCAGGTAAACATTAATCTTATGTATTTGTGTATCGTAACCATGTATTTGAAACTAATATTTTTTACCCTTGCGTGCAAATCTATGAATGCCCAACATTTTTGCTTCCTACAATTACCAACTAACAAATCAACATGTTTGTAAACAAGCTTTGTTTCCCACAGTATTTCCCCTGCAGTGACGTCAGGGGGCGTGTACTTCAAGTCGTCCACTGGCTCCAAAAGTGTACCAGACTGGGACAATATTTTCATGTATCCCCAAGCCCTTAACTAAACTTAACTTAATTGAGCTGATCACTTTTGTTTCGATCTCATGATCATCGTTCCCATATGTTTAATCAGTTTTGACCTGTTGCCAAAGTTAACACACCCTCTGCTACAGTATCATGTTACTCTGAAACACAGACGGTGGGCATACTCTTGTGTAATTTAATCTGAAATATGTAAATACTTTATTAGTGCTGGCTTGTTTCAGTTATGTTAGTATTATAGACTTAAGAATACTTTTTCGTGAGGTTTTAACATTAGTGACACATGTTGCCCTTGCTGTTCATACAACTATTGCCCTGTCTTTGCATGTTTACCATGTAATTTATTTTACATGATGTGTTAATTATGCTTGTTCATCTACTGATCACATTTTGGAAGTACAAGTCTCCACTTGGAGCATTACTGCTCAATGTGATGCTTATACCTTATTATAACTTTGATGCTGTTTGCTATTGTATCATTGTACAGTAAGTAAATAAATAAATAAAAAAGTTTGCATTGTTTACACTAGTTTTAAGGCCCGATTTACAATACGCAGTCTGCTGTCGACTGTTGGCAGTCAAATACAATTCACAATGTGTAGTCCAGCAACCATGATGTTTATGCACTATTTTTAAAAACTGCTATGTAATAATCGGCCAAGTTAGAACATGTTTTTAAATTTATGAAAATTACTTACTTTGCATTTAGAAGCATAGAAAACTCTCTAAAAACAATATTTGTTTAAATCACGTGATTACGCAAGTAACCCCTAAATGGTTGGAATTTTTGGCAGTCGGCAGTCCAGCAGTCAGAGATAAAGTTCGCCATCTCCGACTGCTGAACTGTGGACTGCTCGACTGCGGAAATAGATTTGTCAGATCCTAAGTCAGCACATAAACTGGTATCGTACTCAGTTGCGATTCAAAACTCAATTAATATTCAATACTATATGGAAACGTAGTTGGTCTATATCTAAAACTATCACCAAAATATTTATGTGAACATAAATTTTCGTTTTCTGACTGCCGAATACGAACTGCAGACTGCTCATTCTGGATGGGGCATAAGGCTGTCTCCAGTATTCCAGAGAACCTTCTCTCGCACACTCTTGATGCCACAGAGTGTACTCTCTGCTGTCAAAATTCGAGGGAGAGTGAGCCAGAGTGAGCGACAATGCTCCCTCGCTGCACCCTCTCGTAGACTCTGCGTGAAGATATCTTTGTTTTCCTTCATATTCAAACAGTAACCTAAAACTGAAACTAGAAAACGTTTATTGTGAGTTTTTGCACTCATTTATTTACCCAGCTTTCCTTCTTACGCTAGGTTGCAGTGCTTGGAGGATGCATCAGAGGGTGGCTGTCTTTAATTTGATTGAAGAATGAACCAGAGTAGGCGAGAGTAAGATTGTGGAGTGAGAATGCACACACTCTATTTGAGACCGGCTTAAGCACTGACCGCTTACCCTACTCTGTTCTGCTCCTCATAACCTGGATCTTCTCGCTGTTATTTCCTCTTCCTCTACATTCTGCATTAATTGGCACAGCCTAATTTACCCCAGCCTCCAACACCACTCATCACCGTGTACATCCTAACCAGCCTTTCCTATAGACACTCCAGCGTCATCACCAGCCCAACCTCGTTCTTATAAAAACTTATATCGAATATTTTCGAAAAATAAAAACACAACGATTTAAGTGCTATATTTCCTTTACATACTATATAGCATTAACTGATGGAAAATTTCTTCAACAGTCAAATACTCTGAAAATATCCTTTCGAATAGGGCAATCAATCAATTTATTGTACATTTTGAGCATTTACAATGCTATAGAACTTGTCTATCACTATATACATGTATATATACACAAATGATATGTCGTTTAAAACTTTGAACACTTTACATTGGGCCGTTTTGCTTAACATGCATGTCATATGCATTGGGTTTTGATCATTATATAACAAACCATGTGACAATAGAGACATAACATGGGCACTTCCAATACAATAATAGACTAAAGTAGTAGTAATAAAAAAATACGTATTATACTTTCATATATTATGGGACACTGAAGGACCTATTCAAGAGGTAATCAAATAGAAGACTTTTAAACTCTTTAAGCCCCTGGCAGAATTGAAATTGCTGGTGGTAGTGCAGGTGGCTGGTGGGCTGTGATTGGTTGATATGGACCAATCACGAAGTGCAGGTGGCAGTTGCTGATGTTAATGCTGGTCACAAATGGTAGTTTCTATTGCAGTTACTAGCTTGGTATTAACAAAAACTCAGCTCATCGCCGACACAATTTTATAAAGTTTAAAAATATCGCGTACAGTTTTGTGAGTTTAAATTTTGTGCAAGATACGAAACTTTCCGTTTATAGTTAGGTGTCCAGAAATTGAATTTATAAACACAATATTGACCTGATACAAACAATAACATAACCTTAATTGTCTTTGTAGGAGCATTTGATACAAAATTGTAAGCTAAATGTACGACTACAAAATAAGTTCTTTGTTATTTATTTTAATAGATGGATTTCCAGCAGCGATGAAACTTACGAAAATTTACTCGCTGGAATAGGGTAAGTTATGTTGGTCACGTCTCACGTGGCATATGTTTGTTGTTTATTAGAATACGCCTGCAATGCTATTAAAGGTTCTAAGACAGCGAGAATAAAAAAAATTCCTACATATTTTTTTCATTGTATATTTTGCCTACATCCACAGTGAATTCTTTACACATTATTTTATTTACAAATAAAATATTAGTTCTCGTTGTTGAAAATTCCTACACAGGTGGATTTCACTCGGGGTTAAATTCCAAACACTTCAAACTACCCTACCCGACCCTATAATTTGCGCATGCTCGTCAAAACATAGTCTGATTGGTTGCTGCATCGCGATCACGTGATGGTAGTTTTGTCCAGCAGCCAAGAAGTTGAAGTTCGGAAACTTTGCCTAGTAACTGCCAACTACCACAACTGCTAGTAGTTGGTGACATCACGAAAAGCCGTTCAGCCAATTAGAGCCCGCCAGCCACCTGCACTACCACCAGCAATACCAATTCCGCCAAAGCCTTTAAACTAGGTGAAAAGTTTTGATTTCAATAGGAAGCTTATTAAAGAGCCTAATTCCAATATTATTAAATTTTCACAGTACATGATTTATTTACAGAATTTACATGAAAGTGGTTTCTCTTTCTAGATTTATAATTATGAACCTGTTTATTTGTAAGATTTTTATTTTTGTAGATGTACAGTATTGATTTATAAATAAACACATGGTACAGGCAGAATCTTCAAAATCTTGAAATAATTTCTGCAACTGTCCATTAGAGACAAGTGTAATATGATGCGGATTGCTCTTTTTTTGTGCAATAAAAACCTTTTTCAAATTTGTATCACTAAAACCCCAGAAAATGATACAATAGCTCATATATGTGTGTACATAAGCAAAACAGACTAATTTTAGACAATTGTATGAGATGCGAGTTGAGAGGGATTTTAAAACTAACATGAGCTGTTAAGTTTCTTCATAACATGTTGCACATGCTCCTTCCATGCCAATTTTTAGGGCCATATCCTCATCGTTATTGCTACACCAAATGCACCTTATCTGTCAAGTCATATAAACTACATAAAAATAAGCCGTAAAACATTTAATGCCATTCTAGCTGGAACAAGCCCTTCAAGTCGATAAAACCACGTGGCTCTGTACACAGCATTCCAAACGGTACGCACGTTACATATTCAATTAAAGTAAAAAATAAATTTAATGCAAAACATAACAGAATAGCAGCAAAGAAAATATAAAATATTTTCCTGCAAATTACCCAACAGTTACAAAATTCCAGATACAAATTCTCGACTTACCTAACCCACTTATCATCAGCAAAATGGCAGAAAAGGTTATCTTCCGATGTTTACGAAACAGATATAAACTCAAAAGCATAGATAACATTTTTTTTTAAGAATTTTTACCGCCATCTTATTATTATTGTGTGATAAAGTTTGACTTCGGTGTATTTTACGAAGTTAAAGTTTATATTTTGAAAAGTTTAAATTTTATATTGTAAGATAAATAAATTTTGCTAAATGTATTGCAGAATAAAAATATTACAAAAATTAACGCAATCTCTTCAACCACAGAATCTATAGTGAAAACAATTGCAGCAGTTTAAACTTGTACTTTCTTTTCATTAAAATAATTTGTGGGATGGTATGAGAGAATATTTTAAAATTAAACACTCCGCAAGACAACCTAAAGAATCAGCACCGCCTCCACATATAGGAAAACACCCAACCGTGTAAATCCAAGAGGCGGCGGCATCCAGATGTCACCCTTGTGACGCCGGGTAGAAATCAGGGGTGTCATTTGGAGTCTACAGTGGGAAGGGCGCAGATGCCCCCCTGGATTTAGAAATTTTATATGTATAAATATATTTTTATTTTTTGTATTTTTAAATTTAAATAATGCTAACTTAAGTACATAAAACTTAAGTTTTATTATTAAATTATCTAATTTATATATGCTTATTTAATAAAAAATATGCAACAAGGTCACTGTCGCCGGAAAACAAAATCTTGCCCCCCTCCCCCTAGAAAAATCTGAAATGACGACACGGGAGTAGTGCCAGTGTGTACGCCGATAAATCATGTGCAATTCATTGGTGGGAAAGTGCCCCGTTTCCTAAATCAGCCGTGATAAAATTTTTACAGTTTGTCACGTGCTCCAACAACACCAAAACGAAATAGGGAGCGCGGGGTGTACCTAACCTGATGGATCAACTCCGGGGCAAGGGATAACTTTAAATTCATTTTTGAATTCTGTTATAATATTATGTCGGGCTTAACCGTTAAATTCATAGATACACCCCTGTGCCTCGGACACATCTTGGTCTCGCCCATGCGGCGAGCTTGACCACGTGGTGTAATTCAAATTATTTTTAAAGTAAATTTAATAGTTTTTTCTTTTCGAAATTAATGTCAGTGTTTTGTTGTGCTTTCAAAATTAATCCAGAGCTGAAATTTACTTGGTCATAAAATAATACAACATAGTAAAAAATTACTTAAAAACTTAAAAAATTTTATTATTAAATTATAAACATTCTCCAAAAACATTTGGGACTCTAGTGTGACGCGTTGCCGTGCGCTGTCGGTGAGTGGTGTTGCCATGGGCGCCAGCTTCCCCGGGATTTACCGGGCGGAGAGCATGAGAGGGGTTCGTTCGGCCGTCAGCCGTAGGAGCACAGTAAGTGACATGCCCTGACATGTCGTAGTGATAGTTTGCCTTCCTTCACTATGTGAGCAAGATGGCGTCCTGCTCTCAGGCAACATGCCTCGTCTCTACTTCACGTAGTGTACTATCCATATAGACTTCGTCAACAGATGGCACAGTGTGTTAATTAATGTGTGTTTACATTTAGTATACCGTGAGGAGTGTGGTGGCCCTTACTAACCCTTTACTGTGGGTGGAATAATGCATTAGCAATTTGTAAATACCGTACTTTGAAGTTAAGGCTAATTTTGTGTATGAAAAGGGACCATATTGTAACATACCGCGTGATGCGGATTATAAAAAATATTACAAATTGAAACAAATATTGAATCAAACAGGTTTACTAATCAGAAATTAAAAATTGGCAAATTTTGTATGTGTTCACAAAGTGGACATTACTGTTTGAAAAAGGTTACAAATTATATTAAATAGTTTTACAAAGAAAGATCACAAAATACAAAATATACAAACTAAAAAAAATCTGAGCAAGTCATTACAAAAGGTAGTTACTTCCGAGTTCCGCCGGCTCCAAAATGTCAAAATCGGGAGAAGCAAAGCCAGAAGTTAATAAAGCAACACACGTGTGCGCAAAAAGCCATCGGGCTGTCAAGTAACAGGTAAATACAACAGCTAATAAATTCCAGGTAGAAAAATCACATAGCAAAAAGCAATAGCAAAACCTACAAAAAAACATTTTAATACCAAGACATAATTTTTATCAGACGGCGACCGAAAAAAGGAATTTAGAAAAGACATTAAAGCAATAAATAAACTAATTTAAACACAGTACATGACGGCAGCCGCCTTGCTCGCCATGGGGGTACAAGTCCCCAACCTACCCTATCACACTACACTAGGAGCTCGGAAGTACTTACATTATCAGTGCCCAAGTCCTGAAGAGAAAAAGAAAAGAGAGTGAGCTGACGGCCCACGCAAGAACGAACCTTAATTCAACCTGGCCAGACCTGTCAACGCAAATGGTAGCTTCTGTCCCGTTCGCTGTTTGTGACTGCCAGCCGCTAGGTAGCATTTCATTGACTGTAGTATATAGTAGCACTATCACAAAACTAATCATCTATGAAATATGAACGAACGTCTTTGCAGAATCACCACACTTACTAAAATTGGGAACAGGTAATATATACGTAAAATTATTTATTTAATTTACAGAATGTGTATATTTCGTTATACCAAACAACCATGTACTATCTTGCCATTTAAACATTTCAATAATGTTTTTATTCCAGTTCACTCTATTGAGTTTGTTACTTTATGTCAAAAATTTTCACTAAAACATATTATTTTACCATCAGTATGATGAACAGAATGAAGACATTTTTTGTATTGCTTGTAATGCTCCCATCACATTTTAATTGGGTACACTAAGTGTACACTCTTGAGAGGACAGTTTGTAGTAATATTGCTGTGAAAGGTTTTCATTTGTTGGGTGTCAGTATGAAAATGGTGTGTATTTTCTTGTTTATTGAGTGTTATTAGTATGTACATATTTTATTCGCCATGTACTATGTGTAATTTTGAATGTTTCTACTTTTTTTTTATTTCATTTCACATTATTTATTATGTTTTGTCAATTTTGCCAATAATTTTTAGTAAAAAGTATTATTTTACCAAGCTCATCAGTGTGATGACTAGAATGTAAACAGTTTTATTCTCATGCTGCTATTTCTTTTTATCTTTGACGTCAAGTTGAAGATACATATAAGATTTTATTATGACAAAAGTACGTATGTATCCTGTACTTAAAAATTTAGTAATTTTTTATAGCCACGTAAAAAAGGCTAGTATAATTTCAGATTGTGAAAAGAAATCAGTTTGGGACTATTTTTGTAGTGTTTAAAGTGATTTTGGGATGTTTAAAAATGTGATTTTCAAGATTTTTGGGGGGGGAGGATTGTCAAATATTTCTTGAAATTTTCTGAGAATATTTCAGAATTTATACGGGTATTTCCAGAGTTTTTTTTTCTTTTCAAAGTTTTTTTTTATATTTCCTAGAATTTCATTGTGATTTTACCTGGATTTTCTTGGGACTATAATTTTTTGTGATTTTCAAGATTTTTTTCTTTCATATAAACTGATCTCAGTTGTTGCCCCTTTGATAATACCCTAGCTTCACTATAATATTGATGTAAATCTGCATATGTATTTTGCATTCTTCAGTAGGCTAAAAATTCTTCAAATATTTTTGCTGTAATGTGTACATTCACAAATACGTACGCTCCTGGTTTTTGCAGTACATAGGACAGTTTTATTATGTTATTGCTCTGCGGACATATATAACATTTTTACTATCAGCATTTTTATTTGAAAAATTATTCATGTCCTGCACTAGTTGTTTTTATTCCTTCAGAAAATGTTTGTGTCACGTGCCTATGCGATGTTTTAGCTGCTGGATTTGTGCAGCACACGTTTACTGCCATACTGTTTAACTCTGTAACTGACATTCGACTAGTCGAACGTACAAAATATTACTTAACTGTTGCATTCGATTTTAGACGAAAACTGAATTAAATTACTTTCTAAACAGTATGTACGTGGTTTTCTCGTAAAAAATTAACCCAAAAATAAACTATTTACAATTTTTTACACTTTCTTGGCATAATTAAAAAATTTTATCCCCTAGCGATAGAATTAATTGGTAAGAATAGTGGTTGAACACTTACCGTCATCTGGGGTAACTTGCAACACTTTGGGTAGCTTGAAACAATATTTTAAGAATTTTATTTTACACATAGAGATCGTAAAAGATAAAACGAAAATAAATAACACATCAAAAACAGGAGCAAAGTAATATGATCAGAATAACGTTTAATTGAAGGCCCCCATATCTATATATATAAAAATGAAAGGTGACTGATTGACTGACTGACTCACTGACTGACTGACATATCAAACTGCAGCCCAAACCACTGGACCTAGAATCGTGAAAATTTTTGTGGGGGTTCCTTTCAGGTCGTAGGCGAGCACTAAGAAGGGATTTTTCGAAATTCGACCTCTAAGGGGGTGAAAAGGGGTGAAATGTGTTTCCGAAGAAACGTCGATAGAGCTCGAACCCGACGGCCTATCATCGTGATTTTTACTTTAATAGGACACTTGTAAAAATGTATATTAGCCAATTTAAGGATTTTTCGAAGTTCAACTTTTAA
>PNEQ01051264.1:0-11015 GCA_003012365.1 Medauroidea extradentata
TCAGCCTAAAATTACTCAGCCTACAGTCATTCAGCCTAAAGTCATTCAGCCTAAAGTCACACAGCCTAAAATTGTTCAGTCTAAAATTATACAGCCTAATATCGTTCAGCCTACAGTCACTCAGCCTAAAGTCACTCAGCCTAAAGTCATACAGCCTAAAATTATTCAGCCTACAGTCACTCAGCCTAAAGTCATTCAGTCTAAAGTTATACAGCCTAAAATATATTCAGCCTAATTTTAGGCTGAAAAATTTTAGGCTGAGTGGCGTGTACCCCTGTCCTTTACCTTGTTTCACCTGCTTCAAACTCTCCCAACCTGGAAGCTGCCCGTATATACAAACAACAGACACGCAGATGTCACTCCCCAAACCCTAGCTAATTGTTTGCGCATTCCAGAAACCATCCACCACCACATGCACGCTAACTCACCGCATTCCTTTTGTCTGCATGACAACCCTCCCCTACCTTGTGTTACCGGACGTCGTCTGGCAGGTACAAATACTATCTATACGTTGTTCACGGTAAAGTGAGCACTTTTGATGCCTCTGTTATTTTTTTCACAGCCAATTTGCATTCGTCCACTTCTTGTTTACTCTTAACATTTTCATGTGTCTAATAGACATGGTGTGTATATTTTACGGGACAAAATTTTACGTTTCAGGCCACCATACGAAATATGTTGGTTATTTTCGTAAATAATTTTTAATGTGTACACTTTGCAGTGAACATACCTCTCCATGCATTAATATCTTGCCGACGTAGTTTAAAATACTGTCATTAAACTATTACGGCAACAGCTCTGAAGTGACATAAGTACTTAAATTTTTCAGTCATATTACGATTTTTTAAACGTTTCCTTTTCCTCATGCCGATTACATTATACGAAATTTTAAGTAGCATCTTTGTCTGAATGCAAAAGAAAAATAAGTTTAAACTGAATAATTACCTCACGACTCTTAGCTACAAACACATGTTAAGTATAATTAGATATGTTAATCTGAATATTTTACCTACAATTACAAAATGCGCATAGAAGTCTTCAGAGTAGAAATGCGTATGTTTCGTCATCAATAAAGCTTTTCAGTTATTTTTATTTAATTTAACAATGAATATACTTATTCTCCTCTAACTAAATTTTAAATCAACATTTTATGTATGTATCCTTGATTTATACACATCTTTAACGACAGTTTAATAACATTTGAGGTAGTTTCAGTAGTACATTTAACGTAAGGTAGGATGAGAGAATTTCAGCCATTTAACAACGAGATCTTAAGAGCCGATGAGGATAAAATAAGGTGAAGTACAAAACAACATGCTCAAGTCAGGATACGAACCAGGAACCTGTCGCACAGCAGATCGGCACCTTACCGACTACGCTACGGAGGCCGGCTAGCAATTTTCATAAATATCCTATTTTATTATTGCTGATTGCAACAATAAAGCATTCCACTCTCGTTATACCTTACAGAATCGCCCATCTGCGTAGAAATAGAAAGGCCAGAAACATGGAAGTGTTAAAGTTAGCCCAAGCTCACACATCATATCGTGTTGTAGTCTCTAAGCACATGGGCGTCACCAGGATTTATTCAAAAAGGGGGGGGGGTATAGGAATGAGAAAGAAATGTTATAAAATAAACATAAATGCAGCAAATATTGTATGCGAGGTTCGTTATACAAAATAACCGTATTTTCTTTCTTTATCTTTACACAAACCATAATTTAAATGTTTCAGCAAATACAACTGCACAAACCAAATCATGGACACAAACGAAAAAAAAAAAAAAAGCATTTGAAAACAAAACCAAATACTTTTCCCCAATCAGGTAGGTAGGTAGGTGATTGGGCTTTACGTCTCGTCGACAGCGAGGACATTAGAGACGATGATGAACTACTTGGTACAATGACAGGAGCTGGGAGAGGAGTCGGCTATGGCTTTTGTTAAGGAAACATCCCGGCATTCTTCTGGAGCGAATTCGGGAAACCATGGAAAACTGAACTCAGGATGGCTGGAGTTGGGAATCGAACCCGAGTCCTCCCGATTGCGAGTCCAACGTGTTACCGTTGCACCGCCTAGCTCGGGTCTCCAGTTAAGGGGATTGTAGGTGTCACTTTTAATTTAAAAAGAAAACATTTCGTTACTGTTCAATATTTGGCTGTTCTGTAAACACACTCACTGACTTACAGTTTTTGTAGGTCTATTGCCTGATTTTATAATTTACGTGCATCTGTTTGCACATAGTTCTACTAGTGGGACGACAGGGTAAATTGCCGGGAAGTCGACGCCTAAAATTCAGAGACTGAATCTTCGTATAAATTTTAATACAAAAGGCCTGTACATGTAGGCTAATTAAAAAAAAATACTTGATACCAAATATAATGTATTCGAAGATGATATATGCAACAACTAAATAACGTGATTATACAAATAGGACAATGTGAATATGACACGTGCGCGTGGCAATAATCACTGTTATATAGGCCTATGTTGGTGCGCTGAAAATCAAATTATAATACTTTTCCGGACGTACGTGCGTAGACTTTTCAATAGCAGTTGCCTCAAGTAAACAATCTTCAAAATTTGGGCGTCGATTTTTTAACCATTCTGCATTGTAAGGAGTCTTTAAATAAATGGTCATTAGATCATGCAAAGAAATGTCACCAACAAAACAACAGTTGTCACAACATTGTTTCCTCTTAGGGACAATGAATTAATATGCTATGATATCTGTATACTACAACAGATTAAATTTGTGAAAACATGTTACCTTGAGTATTTTTCAAGTCCCGGACGTGATTGACTGAGCTTTCCAGAGGTATGTTCAGCGGAATTATAACGCCATGCAAACAAATAGATAACAAACTTAAGGGGGCCCCACCTACAACCAGAAAATCGTGCTGCAGTTTACGTATTCGTAACTCATTTTTCTCGTTGGTATTTTTACTCCAGATATTGATGAAAAATTTGCATAACATACTTTCGTGGATTTCCAAAAATTAAAATGTTATTTGTCATTGATGTCAATATTTTTATACCTAGACAGTGTATACATAAAAATAAACAATTCGGGAACTATAACTCTGATGTAGTTTTTTTAAAACTTACTTCAAAATGTGAAATGTTACACTTACGTCGGTGTTAATAAACGTCTACATTTAAGTATTTTTAAAAAAGTACTTGTAGAATACTTAAAGTTCATATTTACATTAGTGTAAAACTGCCCATAGTGTATTCTTTATGTGTAAACTTACCCTAATTCCTTTTTCTCGTTGGCAGTTTTACTTAAGATGTCGAAGTAAATTTATATATACAGTCATCGTTAATTTACACTAAATAAAACGTTATTTTAGATTGGTGGCAACATTTTATAAAATGACAGTGCATACGTATAAATACACAATTCGGGAGTTTTACCTCTGATGTTTTTATTTTTTAACAGTTACTTCAAAATGTAAAATTTTACACTAATGTCGGTGTTAATAAACCGCTACATTCAAGTATTTTTTTCAGATACTTGTAGAGTACTTAAGATTCATATTGACATTCGTGTAAAATTACATATACTGTATGAGTAAACTTACTCTATCTCATTTTTCTCGCTGGAAGTTTTACTCAAGACGTCGATGTAAATTTACATATAGATACTCATAGTTAACTTACACTAAAAAAAATACTATTTTACATTGATTGCAGTGTTTTTATAGATAGACGTAAAAATACACAATTCGGGAATTTTACTCCTGATGTTGGAGTTTTTTGCACATATTTCAAAATGCGAAATTTTACACATAAGTCTGAGTTAATAAACCTATACATTTCTGAAAAATTACACGTACTTTATGGTTAAACTTGCCCTAACTCATTTTCTACATTGGTAGTTTTAGTCAAGATGTCGATGTAAATTTACATATACATACTTATCGTTAATTTACACTACATAAAACGTTATTTTACATTGGTAGTAATGTTTTTATGCAGTGACAGTGTAGACGTAAAAATACACAATTCTGGAATTTTACTCCAGATGTTGGTGTTTTTACACATTCTTCAAAATGTGAAATTTTACACATACGTCTGAGTTAATAAACCTCTACATTTGTGCAAAATTACACATACTGTATGGTTAAACTTGCCCTAACTCATTTTCTACATTGGTTGTTTTAGTCAAGATGTCGATGTTAATTTACATATACATCTCATCGTTAATTTACACTACTTAAAATATTATTTTACATTGGTGGTAATGTATTTATACAGTGACAGTGTAGACGTAAAAATACACATTTCGGGAATTTTACTCCGGATGTTGGTGATTTTTTTACACATTCTTCAAAACGTGAAATTTTACACATATGTCGATTTTAATTGTTAATAAACCTCTACATTCGTATAAAATTACACATACTGTATGGTTAAACACACCCTAACTCATTTTCCTCATTAGTAGTTTTATTCAAGATGTAGATGTAAATTTACATGTACATACTAATCGTTAATTTACACTACTTAAAATATTATTTTACATTGGTGGTAATGTTTTTATACAGTGGCAGTGTAGACGTAAAAATACACATTTCGGGAATTTTAATCCGGATGTTGGTGATTTTTTTACACATTCTTCAAAACGTGAAATTTTACACATACGTCGATGTTAATAAACCTCTACATACGTATAAAATTACACATACTGTATGCCCTAACTCATTTTCCTCATTAGTAGTTTTACTCAAGATGTCGAGGTAAATTTACATATACGTACTAATCGTTAATTTACACTACATTAAACGTTATTTTAGATTGGTGGCAACGTTTTTATACAGCGTCAGTGTAGACGTAAATATACACAATTCTGGAATTTGACTCCTGAGTTTGTGTTTTTTATACATATTTCCATATGTGAAAATTTACATGTAAGTTGGTGTTTATAAACCTCTACATTTGTGTAATATTACACATACTGTATGGTTAAAGGTACCCTTACTCATTTTCCACGTTCGTGTTTTTACTCAAGATGTCGATGTAAATTTGCATATACATACTCATCGTTAATTCACACTATATAAAATGTAATTTTACATTGATGGCAATGTTTTTATACAGCGACAATGTAGACGTAAAAATACACTCTTCGGGAATTTTACTCGTGATATTGGTGTTTTTTACACATACATCAAAATGTGAAATTTTACACCAATGTCGGTGCTAAAATATCTCTACATATGTGTATTTTTATCAAATACTTGTAGGTCACTTTATGTTCATAAATACATTGGTGTAAAATTACACATACTGTAGTGTTTCCTACATATTACACCTACGAAGTGTAAAAATACCTGACCTATGTTTGTGTAAATTTACCTTTTTTTACAGTGTAGCTACGACATTTCATGGCTATCAAGTTTTTAACTCGTTGGATTCTGTTATCAAGGACTCTCCAAGACTCATTGTTTTCTAAAGAAAACTTAAAGCTAAGTTAGTTGTTAAAATTGGCTCATGGCAATCATTATTGAACGATTCGTAACAAGAAATTGTTTGAAGTAAATCTTAAGTAGACCTACTTATGCTGTGAACAGAGCCTGACATACCACACGTAATTTTAGCATCATAGCTAGCTGACTTTGTCGTTAGCCATTTAAGCAGTTTATCCTACCTGTGAAACACAATTTTGTTTATTTTCTGTTGTTAAGGTGTAAATATTAATTCTCAAATATCGTTCTACGCCAACTGGAGATAGCTTAACTTGGCTCATGCAATTTCATATCTTCCGAATGTTCAATTTACATTATCTGTAAGATCTTCACCTGGGCCTATAATAATATTTACACCTGTAAATCTAACTCTATTCTAGATATGTATGATTGCAATTTATTTGGATTAGTATGCTGACCCCAATATGCTTGAGATTATGTATAAAATTAGCTATGACATGTAAACATGAGACTAGATCATGGTAGTAAATTCCTTAACCATGATGTTAGATCCTTGTAGTATTGTAAATATGTAGTTTTTCCAGTTATAAGTTACTTTGTTAATTGCACTACTGTTTTAGATTCAAATTTATTATTATTGATTTACTTCTGATTCTTGCGGATTTCCAGTTTTATCTGTCCTTTCAAATTTTCCAGCTCGTGCAATGCATACTTTATCATGTGCACTCTGTTTCCGTCATCCAATTATTCCTAGATTAACGGGTTGTGAAAGATCCCCACTCGAGCATTGCTCCAGGGGGTTAACTTTCTAATTATAAGTTATAATGTATGTTACAAATGTAAACATTTGCAAATTATAAAAAAACATTTGAGAGTGTTGAAGCGTTTACATTAGTTTTTAGTTGCGTGAAAGTTTTGATATTAAAATTGGTAAATATGACTGCAAAACGGCTGAAATAAAACAGTGCTCACTCTATCGTGAACGGTCTTTATCATCATCTTGTCCCATTTTTCACTTTTCAAAACTTTTTTGTTTCGCAAACATTATCGCATTAAATTGAAAATCCCGCAAACGATGTTGTGGTGACCAGTTAGTTATGGAATAAGAGACTACTTCGATATTTCGACGGGTTTGATAGATATTTATTTTAAAGCTACACTCTATATTTACACTTTCTTTGCTTCAAAAACCTTTTGTTGCTGCAAAGAATAATTTTTTTAATGAGCCAATGCAAAGTGACAATACCGTAAAGAAAATGTTTCTTTACAAGTTACATTAATGATAAACAAAATTCTGTCAACTATTAATATAAATCTTTATAGTGAATTTAGTTGCATTTTCTGCTCAAGCTTTATGTTGGGAAAAATAGTATCTTTTCTATAAAGAAACTAATATTATTATCAACAAGAAGTTACCAGCACAACTTATAAGTCTACTTTCCTCAAAGTGGGTGCAATTTAACCCTGAAAGATAAAATCGTTTACGTTAGCTAAAGATATAAATTACTAATATTAATTTTCACGTATGATACAAGAAATGTACTTGAAAAAAGTCTGATTGCTAAGTCATATGCGAGTATTCAGTTAAATAAAATCGGGAAAAATATTTTCTGACAAATATCTCTATCATAAAGATAAAAAAAATAAATAGACACCGTAAATAAAATATTACAAAATTATGTAAGAGAAATGCACAAGTCAAGTCAGCGTGGTATGTAGTATGTATACCAAGTTTGATCAAATTTCTGAAAATATTCTATCAGATAATTATAAAAAAATTCCATTATTTAATTATGAACACGGAATGAATGAAATATACAGAAGTAGAATCAACTTTACATGCAGTAGGTATATGCGTACCAAGTTTGATAAAATTCTGAAAAATATCTCGTAAGAGGTGCCTACTACTATACTCGGAACGATTTTGGTTCAGGAGGAGGCACCAGGGCAAAGTTATCACCCATCCCGAACTCGAAAGTGGGGGGTCCGTGGTTCTTCCCCCGGGAAAATTTTGATTTTAAGAAGTAAATTGGGGCTATTTTCACAGTTTTACTGGTAGAAATATTTCAATTTTATCGAAGGATAACATATATGTACTCATTTCAAGAAAGATACAAGATATGTACCCAAACTCTTTGCAAATCAGCCGGCCCAGCATGTTTTTTAAATACGTTTAAAACCCTTGCAAGCCTTAAAGAACACAAGATTTTTCTGTGAAATGATTGTATATATTTTTTGGTGGATAGGAAACCATAGTTGGGGTTGGCCGAGGAGTGGGCCAGACCTCTCGCCTTCCCGGAGGGGTCAGACCCCGGATTACCGCATGTGAGAATCATCCCGAACGATGCCGTTGGTCGGTGGGTTTTCTCGGGGATCTCCCGTTTCCCCCGTCCCTTCATTCCGGCACCACTCCATATTCACCTCATATCACCCCTCACCAGCACTGAAGATCTCGCTGTTAAGCGCTGACAAAAATCTCTCACGTCACTTAAGTTCGACCACGACGTAGAGTGCATGATGTTATTTGACACATTTTTAAACGGGAAACAACAACGAAACCCCCACTTTTTGCAACAAAAAAAGTAAATAACGAAAAAACATTTTCATTATAGCTCTTATCCAAGTATTTCAATGTTTTTGAAAAATAGTGGTCAGATGGTATTACAAAAAAGTAAAAATTAGCAGTGTCTTGAGTTATTTACGCTGCAAGATTGTTTTAAAAATGTTTCACATTTGTACATAATTTCTTATGTATTCATACAAGTAACGGACCTTTAATAATCTTTTCTCAGCACCACGAATTTAACAAACCATTTCTACATCCCCTAATGGTGAATGGAATGATTTTTTCAACGAACACAACTATGCTGGCTTCAGATTACATTTTTATTTTTAAAAACCACCCACATACAGACTTTTGGAAATGGTTGGTGATTGTATAAGGGGTCGAAAAATGTGTCGTGCATCACTGACTAATTTAGAAATATTTACTGTAAACGAAATTCCAACATTCACTGGGCTGTAATTTATATACCAAACAGCAGAGAAATTTTGTATGTTAAGTTAATCCATCGCCCATGTGTATTTTTGTTAATAGAAAATACTGACGAAAAAATAAATACAAAAACAATTTTTACACTTCTGTATTCAAGACTATGTAACCGTTAATTGAAAATAAATCTTTTAAGCTTCGTTGCTGTGAAACAAGCCCTAAGAAAAAGCGAGGTTCATATGATAGACATAAAACATAAATATTACACTGCATTTTTAATATGCTAAACACTGATCTGTAATCTTAAATGCTCTGTAGCATTTATAACTTTTGCAGTACAGTTATATCAACATCATTTAGACAGTAAATAAATATGCACGCATAGTACAAACATAAATGTTGTCTGGTTATAACATAAAATATAGAAATATAGTAACAACGTAAACCATAAAACAACAATTTCAGTGTTCTGACAGATTTTTTCTAACATTTAATGGAACACCCAACAGTTCATTCCAAATTAAAGATAACTAAATGGTAAAATTGTATTCACATACAACATGCACTGTTGCAATTAGTTTCAACAAGATTTCTAAGACACATTTCTAAAACACATTTAACACCAACTATTTACAAGGAAAAATTTACCATTTCTGAAAAGTAAATTGGTTTTTACAAATTATATTCTCTGCTGTTCACACAATCGGTTCAAATTGACGGCTTAAGTAAATTTCACAAATAATTTAATCACTAAAAAGCAACATTGTGTTTTACATATTACAGCCACTGTGGTTAAAACTCAGGACCTAGACACCTCAGGTAACTTTCCAAATACTTGACACCTAAAAGTGTTTCTACCTATGAATTCTCTAATGATTTTTTTTTTAAAATTCTGGATTGTTGTTTAGGATGCACACGTGATTCAGTCGTTTTTGTTAAAGCCATAAAATAACAGAAAACAAAAAAAAAAAAAATAGGGAAATCCTAACGCCCCCAACTACCTCCGCAACGAACAGTAGGAAGTTGTCTCTCCTCGCCTCAATCCCTCCCTCTCCTTCGGTAGAATAAAGCCGTCCGTAGGGACGGAGGGACAGAATGTTTGAACCGCGGAGGTGCCGGACAAGGTCCTCTCAGCTCTTTTCATTTTTTTTAGAGAGATTTACGACCTCATGAGAAAGAACTGGCGTTCTTTCTGAAGAATCTTCGCCAAAATATCAATTTGCCAGTAGCCCGCTTTTTCAGGAATCTCAGCAGTCCAATTAATATATTATTTTTAATGTACGTAATGTATGAGAAATACTCACTGATAGGAAGACTCCTTAGTGATGAAAAGAAATTAAAATGTCAAATAAGTAGCTCATTCTACATAAAAAGTACCATTGCCCCCCTCTGCCCCCTCCTGGTAGAAGCCAGGGGGGTACATTGTACCCTTGTCCCCCCTAGTTCCGGCGCCCCTTGACTATACTAAAAATATAAAACTGGTAAACATTTTGGAAATATGAACACAGCATGAATGAAATACACTACAGTAATGTCAGCTATGTATGTAGTACATGTGCACCAAGTTTGGTGAACTTCTGAAAAATATTTCCTAAGATATGTGATATTATGCAAAAAATAAAAAATTGGCGCCATTTTGAAAATATGAACAGAGGATGAATGAAATATACAACAGTAATGCCAGCTTTGCATGTACTAAGTTAGGTAAAATTCTGAAAAATATTTCCTGAGATATTCAATAATATGCTAGAAAGTAAGCTAAAAATTCATTTTTAGAGAAAAGTAACACCAAACAAGCTGAATATCGTCAAAGGAAAATCTTTCTTCGTTGCAAAGAAAACAATTTTACTGAGTATGTAAGCTATATTGACGATTCATAAAAATATTTTTTTTTTCCTCGTTTCACCCTCGAGAAGTCAAATTTCATGAATCTATGAAAAAAAATTGTCACTTATGTAATCATTACTTTGAAGCGAAATGTAACGAGATATTTCGTACGGTCCGATAAACATCAACGATTGATCGAAAACATATTTCACCTGTTTTCATCGTCTTAGGGGTAGAATTAAAAAATAATATCTTCTTAGAGCTTGCCTACACACTGGGGAGAACTAGGGCTCTATAAAGACTAGGTCACAGACGACTAAGATATACAGACTGTCAACGCCTAGGCCACAGACGACTAAGATATACAGACTGTCAACCCCTAGGCTTTTCTGTTGCACAAAATTTCGTGTCGCCCTGGTGGTGAGGGACCGAAGCTCGGGGTTTTGTAGGTCTGGAGGGTAGCGCTGCCATGTAGAAGACGTCAGAACTAAACTCTTCAGACAGATGGCAGGTAGCTAGCTGAGTGATATGCCGGATGTCGCCTTTTGTCGAAGGGACTTGCAAGGGATGGTTAGGGGGAAGGGGGTGGTATAGTAGAGGGTTGAGGCTCAAGGTCGCCTGGCAGAGGGCAATAAACGGCAATAAAGCTACAATGCAGAAGCTACCCCAGCCGTCGGTCTCGGGATGAGAATATACATAGCACAGAACCGAAAATTTCCTCACCACACTGCTGGGTCATTCCATTGTCACCGGTGTGACTTACAGAC
>PNEQ01051265.1:0-11015 GCA_003012365.1 Medauroidea extradentata
TTAACTTCAAAACAAAACAGATGCCACAGTGTGCCGTCTCGATTTTCGATACGCTTCGACTTTAAGTTAGAACATTATCGAATATTCGAACGTAATCGAATATTCGATAATCGAATAATGAGTATTCGCTTTCCAATCGAATACGAATAATAATATATTCGTTTCAGTATTCGGAATTACGAATATTCGCACAGCCCTAGTAACTGGTAAGTCAGCTAGTGAAAGAAGTGGAGGATTGATGGATGGCGCAGGAACCACAGCGAGGTTTAAAGCAGGGGTGGGATCCTCTGGAGGCCTTGGTGTGTTATTGGATGTGGTTGGCCGAAGTTTATTGCAGAGGTTGAGTGAGCGTCTGAAAATTAGCCTTGGGTGCTTAGAGAGCAGGATTTTAACTTGTGATGCAGAGGCAAGGATTTTGTGGCCGGATTTTAGAATAGTTTTCAGTTTTTTCATATTCTCATGATATGGGATAATGAGAGATATATCTGTTTTTGTGGCTTTGGTTTTTGTCTCGGAGTTGGAAACTGCTCAGTGGATTTAGTTGTGAACTACGTTTTCAGACTAGCGCATGTCAATGAAGGATTTGGCTATTTGTTTGCACTGTTTGTTGAGGTTAATGTGAGTGGAGCATGCATATGTGTTTGGCTCTGGTGGTAAGACTGTATGGCAGTGATTTCTTGACATGGTATGGGTGGTAGCTGTCGAAATGAAGGTACTACAAGTTATTGGTGGGCTTGGTATGCACAGAGGTGTGGATGGTGTCATTGTGTAAGCTTAACTCTATATCTAGGAATATGTATGTGTCTGCGAGTATGACCAAGTGAATTTGAGAGGGCTGGAAGTAGTCAAGTTTTCCAGAAATTGTGTGAGATTGGTATCTGTAGAGGTCCAGATCATGAAGACGTCATTGATGCTCCCTGGCCGCTCTGGCAGCCAACCACACTTCCACTGCCGCCATTTCTCTGTGTGCCTGAACACCCCTGATGAAGCTGGCCTAGCCTTGCACACCCGCGCACAATGTGTAGGTCTCTTCATGTACGTGTCACTATCCAAGAAGTACCAGCCTGCGAGTGCCTCAACCTTCTGTCTATCTATGTACTTAATAAATAAAAAGAGTGTGCCTTCTGAACTGTCTAAATTAACTGACAATAAACATAAATATATTTGTTAATTTTACAACTATCACACTACAGACAAATCATACCAAAGTGTTGGCCACCATACCTTTAAAACCGCCGGCAGCTGTTCCTGAGAAACATTTACTTCACCAAAGTACATGAAGTCCACCATTGTCTTTAAGTCGTTAAACTTTACGTCTTTTAAAATGACAATGGGGTGCTGGCAAGGATTGATGGTGAACAATGTCTGGAAAACAATATTACTACATTTCAAAATCTTAAACTAACTTCAACTACACATCTTACAGTAAATTTCAGCATCATTTTCAACACAAACATTTAACCCATAAATGTAATAACAGAATGATCAGCGTGCTTTTCATTAAGGCAATTAGCACAGATAGTACGAAAGGATACACTTAAACTAGTATATTTTTCATACTATCATTCCATATTGAGTTATGGTTCTTTATTTTGGGGGGGAAATCGACAGATTCAAAAAAAGTGTTTATTTTACACAAAAAAAAAAGCTATAAGAAACATTTGCAAACAACAACCTAGGCAGTCTTGTAAACAGACTTTTAAAAATGAAGGGATTCTCACTCTCGCGAGCCAATATGTATGCGAAGCTCTTTTAAATCTGGCTAATAATACCAGTAACTTTTATTTAAATAATTCTATACATAATTATAAAACTAGAACCAACAACAGCTTACATGTATCATCTACTGCTCTTTCCCTTTTCAAAAGGGATTACATTCAAGCAACAATCATATAATTATTTAATTCCCTACCAATTGAATATAAGCAGCTATGCGTATCAAAGAACTTGTATATGTCAATGATTTATATTGTAACTGTAACTTAAAATATGTATTGTTGGATGTATAACAGTGTATGTGTGTGGTGTGTAAGTGCATTATGCATATTGACACGTTCCATAGCTACCTATATGCAGCTCGAAGGAATTTAAATAAATAAATAAAAAAAACTGTGCATGTAAAGTAAAAAAAAAAAAAAATAGTTTACTGGCCCACGTACAACAATAAGGAGGTGGTCACCTACAGATTTCTACTGCTGCATGTTTAAAGAGAACACAAACCCATCAAACATGTCCCAAATTTATTTACCCACTGGGAAAAAAAAACACATCCCGGATTATTTTCTTTTTATTTATTTATATTTTTCCTTGTCATGATCCAGTTCAGTGAACATAATATTCTCTGGAAATTTGTTTGTCATATGAAATTTACGTTACACTATTTACATCAGTGGATATCACAAACGAGTGGTGATATGCATCAGTAGACTATCCAACAACTGTACGGTGTCAGTAAAACATGCTAAAACTTTTTCAGTAGACACAAAACAGTCTTACAAAAAACATTTTAGTCCTATACCAAGTCCATATTCATAACAGGATATGGGACTAAAATACTTTTTGTTAAATTGATTCAAAGCTGAAGAATGTCATATACTGGCACAGTCTGGTGATGCGTAACACCGTCCAAATATAAAACATAGTATCTATTACAGTTCTTTTAAAAGAGCATATATGCTATAAATATTATCTGGAATACATCCAAAATAATCAAAAATAGCTCTATCAAATCGCTAAAATGACAAACTGAAATGAGGAAGTCTGGAGATGGAACCCAGGTAGTCCTGAATGTGATTTCAACATTATATTACAGTTGTGTCACCTCACTCGGTGCTCGTACCAAGAGTTTACTGTGTTATGTCTCTGACAATTTGTGAAGACAACTCTTGTACTACAAACATACCAGTTAAAAATCTTCAAAAGTGCTTACAAAAACGCAGTAGGTATAATCTATTCCATAGTATTGATCACGTCATCAGATTTACAAAGTCATTGGATGTTTACCTGTTTTTTCTGAGTTCACGAAAACTCCAAGAGATATATGTTGGCCAATGATGTGAGAACGGGGGGTACAGGGGTACACCATACCCTCCCCCCCATTTTGGGGTTGGGGTACAACATGTAATTTGTACCCCTCCTAAATACGTGTTACAGAAAAGCTGTTTGAAACTAGACAAGAACTTACTTCATATTTTTTATTAATGACTGCACACGTCCCTACCCATACTCTACTGTCAAACTCAAAATATATCCTTCTGACTATGGTGGAAATTTACATCCACAACAAGGAAAAATGAGGAAGGGCTGAGATTATAACTTATATTCAGACCATCTTCTGCATAAAAGGAGAACTGCTTTCAGACTTCAGTGAGTTTTATCATTGCACACGTGTACGAAGTGTTTAATTGAAAATGGTGAAATGAACACTAGGCCACCTGCTCCATGTAACGTCAAAAGTATTCATGATAACGAATACAATACACAAAATATTAATTCTCAGAGATACATAAAGTTTGTACAATACATATTGATAGAATTGCAGAATGTAACCATGGTTTAAATTATTTATCACTGTTCGTCTTTGCTTTCCAGATCGTCTGTCTTGAAAGTTTACAAACTAAGCTACCCCCCCCCCCCCTCGTATTAAAGTTATTTTATTCAGTAAATAACATATATAATTTTTTTTTACGTATTCCTGAACACATCATTCTGAAGCAAACAATACCATGATATCTTAACTGATTATATAGATATAATTTGCTAATGGAAAATAAATATAACATATTTTAGTCCCTTTCGGGGCTGAATTTTGGAAAATCTTAGTTACATATCTTAGACATTTGTATAAGTATCCAATTGAACTGAAAATTAAGACGATAACACGTAGTCACAGCTAATTCGACGATTCACTGAAAAAACATATATCAACTTAGAGAGTTTGAATTTAGAAATATCCTGAAATATACAGTACAGTAAAATCCTGTTAAGACGTTTAGGGTGGGACGGAAAGACATAATGCTAATTAACCAGAAAAACTTATTAACAGAGTTAAATTACACATGTGCATATAGACAAGGTAAAATTATTTTACTTACTAAGCAGGAAACTTCTTACGAGGGTTTTACTATATTTGCAACCATTTACATAATCATCATCACAAAGCGAAATGCGTCTTTATATCTCGAATGACCGAATGAGGCAGCGGAACAGTAACATGTTGGACTCTCATTCTGGAGAACTTGGGTATCGAACCGGTCATTCTGATTTCAATTGACAATGGTTTCCGAAATCGCTCCAGGAGAACGCTGGGATGGTTTCTTAGCAAAGGCGATGGCTGACTCCTCTCCTAACTCCTGTTAGTACCAAGTTGTGTGTCACCGTCTCAAACGACCTCGCTATCGAACGTAAAGCCCACTACCTACCTATCTATATCTCGAATGATTAAAACAATATCGAGAATATTTCTAAAACATTTTCAACGTCTTTTCACCCCCTTAGAGACTGAATTTATAAAACACTTGAATGACACGTCAGAATATTTTATGGGTATCTCATAGACTTGAAAAACACGACAGCCTACTGGGTTCAAGATATATCAATGATTCATTGAAAACACTTTTCACCTATTACCATTTTTCACCTCTGTAGATATCTTATTTCCAAAAAACTTGACATTACTTTCCAGACATTCCAGAAGCATAGTTCTTAAGCAAAAATGACATTGATATCTAAAAGTTTAATGCCGTCGATGATATGGTGTATGAATCAAAACCTATTCGTTTTTATTTAAACCTTTTGGGGTCGATTTTGGCAAAATGACTTTGATATCTTAAATGGTTTAATAGACATGGAGGAACAATCAAAAAGCTTTTTCACGTCTTTCTACTCCCTAAAATACTGAATTTCGAAACATCTTGAAATCCCATCTTAGACATTTGAATAAGTATCAAAGTGATGTAAAAATCAAAAATGTAACCCATTCGGTTCCAGATACAAATGATTCATATAAACCACGCTTTCTTCCTTTTCATCTCATGGGAATCAAATTTCGAAAATCCTGAAACTACTTTTCGGGTATTTACATAATCACCACTTTGAAGCAAAAATCAAGTTATATATCTTGAGTTTGCTAGATATGTAGGAATAATTTAAAACACATTTCACTTCTTTTCTTCCCCTTTATAGTCTAACAGAGATTTAGGTTAGCTAGCCAGGTATAAATAATAAATATCAACTAAGAATTATTTACATTTAAAAATTAAATTTTCGGTCAGTAGGCTACAGATTATTTTCTTTCAAACATATACTGCAGTAGTATTTTATTTTAATGTTTGATTTCTGTCTCGTATGTCTTTGTGCACACCATTACAACTTAATTTTTGTAGTTAATGATGAATTTAGATGTAAAGGAATTTTAATCTAATAATATGTATTTAGAGATACTAACAAGTAAATTCAGGATATTCCAAAATATAAAGTTAAATTATGTACATTATAGCACAAATTTGAACAAAATTTACGTACAAATTCAAATGTTTACGAAACAGATCATTACGAAGCCTGTGATTTTAGTGCATGTAGAATATTGGGAGTGATCAGTTGCACTAATATTTTTTTCTGGTTTTGTTATTAGTTCCCGTGACTGGCATACTCACAAAATTATTACTAAATAAACAGAATCAAAGACATTTGGACAAAAATGCTGCCTACATAAATAATTTTAAGATTTTTTTTTTTAAGTTCACTTCATAAAATTGTAAATTACACCTTTAAAAATGTTAAGAAGATTTCTGCCCCCTGTGTATTGTATATTTAGGTTTAAAAACTGCTTAAATATCACAATTTTGCACCTAGAAACTAAAATTTTCCCGAGGGAGCACCCCCCCCCCCTTCCCATTTCTGGTAACGACCACGGTGCTAGAACAATTATGTTAATACTCGCTCACCCCTTTAAAAAAATTATTTAGGTCCAAGACACATACCACCTCCCCCCCCCCCATCCAACAGAAAAATGTTCCAGCACCCCTAATGTTGGCTGCCTATTTCAATTATGTGGAGAAATCTGTAGAAATTGTATATTTCAGTACTCTTATCTGAAAGACTTGTATTATTAAGCCAAGTTAAAAAGTGCTAGAATTAACCATCAAAAAATTCCAAGGCAATAAAAGGGATTGCAAACTGTAAGTTCTTCAAGAAACACAACTGCTACTTTTTTAATTAGTCTAGTCGAGAGTTTACTACATGCCTACAAATAAATTTAAAATGTAAAAAAATGTATGTTTGGAAGGCCTAAATAATTATATAATTTATTCCATATCTCTATGTACGGCATCTAGTTCTTCTGGCGACATTTTAATTGGTAAAGTCTCTCGACTCCTCAACCAACAAAAGTACTACATTCAGACATTGTCTCCTTTGTTTAGCATGTAAGTACAACATAATTTTTTGTGTACATATATGGGATCCTGTGTTTGTAAACTTTTTATGAGCTCTTCCTAGTTTTTCATCTGATGGCTCTTTAGTAAGGTAAGTGGGCTTTACATCTCGTCGACAGTGAGGTCATCAGAGACGTGACACACAACTTTGTACGACAGGAAATGGGAACGGCGTCTGCCGACTGTCTTTGATAAGGAACCCTCCCAGCATTCGCATGAAGCAATTTCGGGAAACCATGGGAAACCAAAATCAGGACGGCCGGAGCTGGGGATTGAAGCTGAGTCCTCCTGAATGTGAGTACAATGTGTTGCCATTGCGCCACCTCGTTTGGTGTCATGGCTACTGGGGAGCAAGTTAGCTCTAAGTATATCTGACACAGAGATTGAGCTGAATATTTAGAGATTTCAGATAAAGGTACGCTATACTAGCACAAAGCTATCAAACTGCTATAGAGTATTTTCAACTCGTATCAAGTAGATCGAGTTAAGGTTTTCGTAAGCACCTCAAGTGTTACAATATTATAGCCTCACCTGAAAGTAAGAGCTGCATGCCGAGAGAACCACCTTGTGTGCCTGGAGGTGCTTTCCCTCGGCCGCCAACGTAACATCCACCAGACTCTCGCTATTCAACAAACTTTTCAAAACTGACACAAAATTTGGTTGGTGATTGTTCCAACGCAAGCAGAACTGCTGTACAGACATTGTCACCTTTCACTGCTTCTTCCACTCTTTACACCAACTGTTTAAAAAAACCTGCAACCAAATAATAAAAATTACAATATTTGTCTAAATAATTACATAAAGGTTTTATATAGGCCTAAGAATTATGTCGAGAACTAGAGCAACACCTGTCAACACATAATTCAAAATTAAAAAAATTGCTAAAAGGAAAAAATGTCACTGTGCAATGTATAAACAGAGGCAACATGGCTATGTACTGGTAAGTCATAAGTATTTACACATGAGTAGGTAATCATATTTCACTTTATGTTACATTCAGTTAAATTTGGTCAGATAAGACATTAATCAAGAAATAACTTAGTATTTCTTTTAAATATATTTTATTGACAATTATTTCAAGAAAGATAATTTAAAATTGAAACTTAAATTTCTAAGGGTAGGCTACATAATCAGAATTTATATTTTGTGATCAAAGAAGTTTTTATAAAGCCATATTTGATCAAAAGTATTTGGACACCCCTTTGTAAATGCAATCGCAGACGTTTTATCTTCCAGAAATTAAAAATTCAGGAGATTTTTAAAAAATCTCCTCCTTCCCCCCCTCCCTTCCTCAAATTGAAAAGGTATTCCACATTACTTCAATTTTTGTCATTTCTGCCACTGCAAAATTAACTTTACTGTTTCCTTATATACCTAAATGCAGTGTTTTCTTGTTTAAAGATGTTTGAAGTTTCCTCTGCTACTATGCGCAACAGAAAAATCACATCTGCACATGCAAACAAAAACTTCCGTAGGGCCCTTTATTTACACATATATTCGAAAGAAAATGACATTTTATGCAGTGAATCATATTTTTTTCAACATTTTGAATACACAACTGATTAATGTGCCATAATGAATCTACCATGGCTATTAAACTCACTTGCAGTGAATATCAAGGAATTTTATCAATTGTAAGCGATTCATAAGACCATTGGATAAATCGAAGCTCCTGACAGATGTTGCAACTTTTGATATTCATAAGACAAAAAAAATAATTGATTTCTGATTTGTCCTACAAAAAATTAGTAGAATTTTACTAAAAATCAAGAGGGTGGGAGACAACCCAGAAAATAGGGAGTCACCTGCCCAAATCAGGAAGGTTGGAAGGTTTGCAAACATTATCCTCGATGTCAGTCACTCGAGACAGCTTGATGGTGGTCAGTGCTACACAATATACAGAAAGAACAGCTGAAAAGCAGTGCCACTGAACAGTAAGCAACTTGTTGCGGCAATTTCCGCACTTCTCTAGTTCACAAGTCTACTGTCTGGAATGTGACGTGTGAATGAGCAGAAACGATCACAACAAGAACACAATAATATAGGACACGTGTATTGAGAGACAGCGACAGATAAACACAAAAGAAAGTCACACAAGAATACAGCAAGTCACTAGGCATTATTTTAGAGATTGAATTGTTCACAAGCTGTTAACATGTGTTTGCGAAAACTGTTTGCTTTTACAGATCGCTAAAATGAATTCAATGAACAGAAATGGCTACCACCATGAGTTACAAAATTATGTTGTTGCCAATGCCTTATCAGGAATATAAACGGACTGTATAAAGCAAAACACTTCTTCACGAATATGCATGTTGGAAAAAGGACCGATGTTACTTTTCTTATTTCTTTACATTTACAACATAGTAAATTGTAGAAGTAAATTGAATTATGTAGCAGCATGAAATGAAAAATTGATATTTAGTCATTTACTGTTGTAATAACTTAAGTCTCGACCATATTGTGCCTATATACAGTTTGGTTTATTTCAGATTTACAAAACAGGAAGTAATCGTAAATGTAAACATCCTGTGAACAAACCCTATAACAGTTCTCCAGCCTCGGCTGCCAGAAGCATTGCAAACACCCTCAATCTGTTTGCAGCATGTTTTCAAACACTGTTGTAAACAGGAGCGCTAAAATGCTCTGTTCACAGAATCCGCTACCAATTCAAACGCTAAAGTATGCCTACTGTGGGATACAATCATCTGAGAGCTAAACAGTGGCTGTTTCAAAATTAATACAATTTATCTTTGGATCCTTAACTCCACGAATCCTACACAGCAGCACGTCCTTCACAGTCAGGGAACATTTCTGTTTAAAATGACAATCTCAATTTTCAATACATCTTCATCTATTAATGGCTCTACAACTTTGATGATGAACTTTTTCACGGGAGTGAAGCCTAAGGCATGTTCGTGTGGTATTATCTTACTACTACTTTACCTATTTCTTATTCTGTGGTGTTCATGTAACAGCTAGAGATACATTTGATATTTTATTTATTAAGGTTATCTGGCACTCCCAAAATATGGAATAAGCATGACCAGAGGAAGCTTGAGGAAGTTGCATTTTAGCTCGGAGATGACACTGTCTGTTGCTAGGACTCTGAGATAGTCTAGTCGACACGGCACGCGGTGACAGGCATCTAGAAAGTTGGTTGTTGGAGCACTTGGCTAGTTATCAAATACGAAGACTATGAGTACTGAAGCCCAGGAAACAATTTTTTAAGGCAGTGCATACTTTCTACGGTTGCAGCTGCAAAAATTGGTACCTACATACAATGTTGGGTTCGTGGCAACGGGCAACGTGGGGCAGTGCCTCATTGTAGTGACCAACAAATAGAAGAACAAGATTGGTGAGTGTTATGCCACCTTTAATCAGCTTACACTGAGATCCTAGATCCTGTGACACACTATATAGAGTGAGTGCACATTCAAAGATATGTCACATTGAAAACACTGTAAATATACTGCTACAGAAACTTAATTTTACGCGTATCTTATGTCCTTTTACGTAAGTGCAATAATTTTACGTACTATATAGGCGTAACAGCAATCACAAAAGACATAAAACAGTGGGAACATTTAATAGGCATTCCCAACACAACTCGAATGAATTTTCAACAAACACACATGTCAAAAGCCGCGTTGAAAATATGTTACTAAATTACCATTCAATTTCTGTAACAAATTGCCTTGCCCAAAACAATGATATAACGAAGCTATTTTCAGAAGTACCTGACCTGAGCCGCATCTCATCATGACAGTGGATGATGAGCAAAATTCAGTGAAAACTGGACAGTGCAAAAACCAGTAAAAGTATAAAATATTTGAAAGTTCATTTGTGGGATTACATGTCAACAATAAGAACAGTTAAACACAAATTCTTAAAAACAAAAACAAGCATCTGAGATAAAATAGCACTACACCGGATAAACTATGACCTTGGCAAACAAATTTATGTCAAAACATTAGACAATGTTCCAAAAACATAATTTCTCAAAATATTTTAATTTCACAAAATTATGCCACCAAAAACTTTAACTTTATTTTGGTAGAAAAACATTTTTTTTTAATAAATCGTCAAATATTTTAGAATCATTAAAAAGCACTCTTGCAATATTACGAATTAATACAATAATGTGTGAGTCAAGGTTCGGCCACACAGAGCGCTATGCTAAGTTTGCGATGTTCGCTATTATTGCTATGTTCGCTGTGTTTGCTAAGCTGGGTGGCCAGACTATTCAGTTCGCGATGTCGGAGAGGTGCATGCCATGGGAATCAAGTGATGACTCCGATAATGAAATTCTTTTGACCACGTTATGATGCAAGCGTAAAAAGAAATGGGTTCACGAAGTAAATGTGAAAAGAAAAGAATTCGGAGAATATCACCACCTGATGAAGCAGCTACGAGAGGATGAAGTGAAATTCAAAGAGTACTTCAGACTAAATCCAACACAGTTTGATATGTTATTAAGTTTAATCAGGGAAGATATACAGAAGAAGAATCTAAATTACAGGGAAACCATTCCAGCAGAAGAACGCTTGGCTGTGTGCTTAAGGTGAGTAAACATTTTTA
>PNEQ01051266.1:0-11014 GCA_003012365.1 Medauroidea extradentata
GTGAACCAGTTAAAAACACTTGTCACTTCTCGTTACACTACTCCATTACCACAGAATAATGTCGTTCTAGGTTACGATTTATGTAATTATCACGTAAATTTAATTGATAGCTGCATAAAGCTCTCTCGTGCTAAAAGTTAAAAATATGCCATAAAATGCCACAGTAATAATGTAAACATAACACAGCATACAAGTATATTATATACAATGTATTGAATCATGGATGTATGAACAACCCTGTTCTGGTATCGTGGCACAGTTTTATTCCATAGAACCTTCCACAGCTGCTTCCATGGAGGCTAGGAAACAAGAACTTGCGCAAGTGCTTGTACAGGTCATTCCATCGTGGCACACGGGCTTAAGAGTGATTCTGTTGGGATTCTCTTTATTTCATAAAACGGGAGGGCTACCATTTTAGTTTTAAGTCTTTCGTGATACTTGCTGTCTACACATATCACTCGGTGAACATTGAACTTTCAACAATCTAGGCCTAATTAAATTTATTGCAGTATAGTTGGACGAGCGCAACTCGTATTCACTACACATTTAGCAATGAATTATTTAGAAATAATCAAAGTATCACGATTTACGACTCACTGAAAGACGAATGCCGCATGTATAGTCCACCTAGGTAGTAGGCCTACACTCACAAATACCATGCCACACAAGTTAAAATAACTTACGTGAATTTCAAAACTAGGCCACTCAAATTAATATCAGTACAAATATAAAATGTACACATAATTTTTGCTCTCATCGCGTCACACGTCTATCACTTTACGCACTTTATTTTCCGTTAGCAACATAAAGTATGTAAAAGCTGGTTACAAACGAAAACCACTCTAATGTGTTCTAATTGTGTTACAAAAATGCTGCTCTCCATAAATAAAACACTTGATTATTCACGAACACAAAAATGAACACACGCATCCACAACTCCACGGCCATGCACTACCTACACTGAAAAAACCACGACATTATGGAAATTTACTTTCACACTTCAAAACACAACTACGACATATACACTCGTAATGAAAACTTTGTAACAATGTTCCTTCTTAATTTGATATGAACCTATACTTCTTACATCATTGTTTAATCACGAGAAGGCTACAAAATTTGAGGTTACGAAAAATTTAACCAAAACATTACTTTTAGCGCGAGAAATGTTCACTGCTACATGGAAGCTATATTTGCATGTAAGCACGTGGGTGTGCAGACAGCTTTTGCCGTTCAAGTGGCAGTGACGATGATGTTACAAATTTTCTGATTGACTTGCGTAAGTTGGAGAGGGGAGCTAGTTGCGCCGAACCGAAATAGGCTCCGCCCCTTGCGTCTTGCGTATTCGAGTATATTTAATTCCAACTACGACTCGAGGTGCAGGTGCAGAGCAGATTTCCTTGCGTTTTGCTGCGTCGGTGCAAAACGCAAGTGGTGATATTTAATCGGCCCCCTGGATGTACTCCACCTTGTGCCTCACCTGGACTTTGCTTCGAGGGTGGAGGATGAGACGACTTGTCTCATGTTTCCTGTCTACTTCGACGTAATAAATTTACGTTGCTTCACCTACCTGTTCTGAAGACATCTTGGACGAGCACCGTTTAACTGGCCAGCTGTCTCCCGGCGGGGCGATATGCGTCCGTCCAGAGTCAGCACCACAGGCAAAATGCCAGAATATTACTACGAACGTTTCGCTGACAAGCCTGCCGCTTGGAGCGCTGCCTGCACGGCATCTCGGAAGTTGAAACCTAAATTTTTCCTCATACCGGAAGTACTTTTGTGGACTTTATAAATTCTATTTTGATTCCACTATTACAACAATTTGAAATGAGCATTTGTTATTGGCTCAGACATTTTTGTAACTGTGAAATGTGTGAGGAGTGGGGATAGCCCACAGTATAAAGTCTAGGGGAGTAGCTTCAATTGGCAAGAAGCTACTCCTGGACTATCCGCCCGTAAGTAGAGTTTAAATTACTCTAAGAAGCCATATTAAAAGTTTAAAGGTTAGGGAATTCGTTTCACATGGAGACTAACTCCTTCAAGAAACTTGCAATATTTACAAAAATTTTGTTTGAAGGCTTTGGAGCCATTGTGTTTTTAAAAGAATGTATAATGGCACTGTTTAACTCGGAATTTAAAACAAATATAATTATTGTAAAGAAAGGAAAGTTATAGCATGGCAGTTTGTTTTATGCCAAATAAAAAGATATTCAAATAAAATTTACATTTTTGGTAAAAATATATGTTATTACACAATCCCTCATCATTACCAAAATCAATACACTTTGTTTTAATGGGGAAAACAACACCAGTGCGTTGCAGAATTTGTACCAACATGTTAGCTTGAATCGTCTAGATAACTGCACTAACAACACAAGCTATCGTGACGTAATAGCCTACATTAGGAATAGCTGTGCGCGAGTGGCGATAGTATGCTTGTTTTCTTTCTCGTCCTCAACTTTGTGTTTGGTCGGTAGACCTGAGGTAGTTGACGTCATTGCCAGTTGGCAGTATTGTCGCGCTGCGTGTTTCTTCACCACCGTTCGGGAAAGGTTAGGTGTGTTTTGAAGTTCTTAACCTCCCATACAGCGAAACGTTTACGCGGTGTTTATAAACGTCAGCCGGCCAGTTTTTATATTAGGACTGAGCTTCGTAGTTGACGGGATCAGTCACGCTGGTAAGAAATTCTATTTGCCTTACTTTCACTTTTACACAAATTCTTGATTAATTATGAAGCTTTCTTTACAAACAGCACCGAATGCTGTTGTAACAATTTGTATGCTTCAAATATCTTGTCAATATATAATATTTCACTTACACATAATTTATGGACTGATTGCTTAAATTACAGTGTGTATTGTCCTGGTTTTATTTTTTGATATAAATAAATTTTTTCATGAGTTAGGCTAAAAACGATTTTCTAAAAAAAAAAGACTATTTGAGCAAATATAATGTTAGCATGTCTAAATGCGAAAAATGCTCTAAGTTTACCATTTTACACCTTGAAGTCCCAAATTTTCCCGGGGGAGTTCCCCTGGACCCCCCCGCCGCATTACAGAGTGTTTCATGGTTCCAAGAACTGTCCTCCCAATTTCAGAAATGTTCATACGCCCTTGGCCATTTTGTTAGTTTTTTTTTAATTGTAGAACATGTATAATTTATTTTGTAATTGAATTGTGGTATTTATTTAAACAAAGAAACACTTTTGAAAATGTAAATAACATCAGCGTAAGTGTTTTTTTTCCATTACGTGCTTGTATGTTTTTTGCTGTGAACTATTTGTGATGTAACTTGTGGTAGTTCGGCCAGGGGCAACAAATAAATAATTTTAAAAACGAAAGAAAGTCTTCCTTGCAATTTGAAAATCGGATAACGATTAGGGACAGGAAAAAATTCACATATTCACTGGCCTACGTACTAGCCTCAAAGAATATCTGCGTGCTCAAGGCTGCTCGATAACACAGCGATTTCACATGTTTGAGCCTCTATTTAATTTCTTCTGTATTACTGGTTCAAAGCATCCTCTAGCAAGTTTCAACTAAGTCAAGAGTCAGTTGCTTAAGTGACACAAATTAAAAGGTGTTCAAAACACAGCGCAGTGGTAGATACAGGACTTGTGAGAGAAGGGGAGGTTGCTGTGACTGAACGTATTATTATCAGGGGCGTCATTTCAAGTTTTTCTTGGGAGGGGGGCAAGATTTTTTTCCGGCGACAGTAACCATGTTGCATATTTTTTTATTAATTATGCTTGAATAAATTAGAAACTTTAATAATAAAACTTTAGTTTAATGTGCTTAAGTTAGTATTATTTAAATAAAAAAATACAAAAATATATTTTATACACTTAAAATTCTAAATCCCGGGGGGCATTTGCCCCCCTACCCACTTAAACGATGCCCCTGATTATTATGTACATATGTATGACTTGTCTCTATACTTTTAAACTTCAAGGAGGTAGTGCCGAAATTTTCCATATCCTTGCCACTTCCTCCAGAAAATTCTGTATCCGGCAGTGCACATGGCGCGTGGTTTACTAACAGATATTGCTGCGAAAATCTAGTTCAGGGGTGTCTAGATGTTTTGCTGAGCGGGTCGGGAAGGGAGGAAGTGATAGGAAGTAAGAGAGCGAGCGAACGCTTGTGAATGGAGGAAGCGCGGAATCGAGGCGGGCGGCCGAGTATTTACGATGATACCCAAATGCTTGCACACAGTCAGCGGCTAAGACACTTCTGTGTGAGTGTGTGTAGAGATGGGAGTTGCGACATGATTATGTCGCTGCGTCAAACTGCAACCAGCGACATGAAAGTCACAGTTCCTAATAGCTGCGACTTTATCGCTGTTGAATTTCGGTAACAAAACTTTATTGACGAAAGTTAAGGTTACTCATAACCTAAAGAAGGCATGGTGGATCATTATGATGATGTACTGATTTTACAATTTTATATTGTGTATTTTTTTCTAAAATGTACTACAATCGTAAACATTGTATGCTAGAACTGCTAGAATAGCATCACCGTCTTAAATGTATACCTAATTTTTAAAATTTCTATTCTGCAAATCGTTATCCTTTAAATTTCTCTACAGTATAAGCATAACATATTTTATTAAGTGGTATCGGTATATTGTATTAAATAAAATTCCATATGTCGTTTAAATTTTAATAGTTATTAAGTTTTACGTTCGTGAACAAAAAAGGCAAACAAATACAAATTAATCACGTTTAAAAAGTGTTGCTTCCTTCAAAATAACCAGAACAAATTGTTTTGCGTGTCATCACAATCAGCGACAACTTCTATGTCGCATGCCAGATCCTGCTCGAAGAGCAACGCACTGTCGCTGCAAGGTGTATACGCGATATGTCACTTGAACAGCTTCATCGTTCCCATAGGCGTAATTCGGGGGTGGTAAGCAGTAGCAGTTGCCACCACAATATTTTGTTAAAAGTAAATAAAAAAATATTCGTAATATGTATATTACAAACTAGGAAACATTAATTTTACTTGCATGCTTTACATTTGGACACTATTCTCAATTTAGATCAGTGGAACACAATGAATTTGTTTAGTGAAACCCAGTGGTCATTGTAAAAGTGTATACACAATTTTGATAAAAAAAGTGTTCAGTTTTTAACCCCCCTTTCCCTCAATTCTAACCAAAACGTCGCTGATACATTGCGAATAAATTCTGGGTGGCGGGTACCGAACGCCACCTGCTGCGGTCCAGCGTCCAACGCGACTGTCTCAGCTAGCCTGTCAGCCACCACTGTCTATATCTTAGTCGTCTGTGGCCACGGTACTGACTAGTAAACTGCTCCAACAACTAGTAAACAAACCATCCACTTACCATGCCATGACACCCTATCAACTAGTCACTTGTCAACAGTCAGTTCAGTGGTGATTTGGTGATGTTAACGTGTAGTCGTCTTGTGCATCTCCTGATCTTTTAGTAAATTGCTGTTTTGTTTACTGCATTAGTAGCTAAATGGTAACAAACTCTCTAATGCATTAATTTCATTAGTTTGAAATACGTGCCGGTTTGTGTTAGTGTTTATCCAGGGTTGCTACAGGTCAGGAAAACTGGGAAAACCTGGAAAAGTCAGGGAATTTCAAAGTTGTCAGGGTGTGACATTACCCCATTCTGTCTAAACCGTCGTAGAGCATCCAGCATAGGTTACGGCAGGGACACGCTCGCGAATACCAGTGTTAAATAACGGTATTCACTGCCACCAGGTGAATTTAAGGTCGTCACCAGACCGTCGCAAGATGTTCTGCGAAATGTTGCCACAGTTGTAGGCAACCCTGCTCACTTACGCTACTCTACGAGCGCAGCAAGGCTGAGTCTTCGAAGGTACGTGGATCCGCGAGCGGTGATAACCCGAGCTGAGAATGGGACAAGAACAACGACATAAAAGCGAGGAAACGTAATCTATGTACTACCGATTATTTAAATATACTTACACCAATACACCTACCATACCAGATTCAAGTCGCTCACCACGGAGAGACTGGTGGGAGAATGATTAATAACACTTATAAATACTCAGTAAGCTGTTGATGAGTAAGATATTACGTTAAAACTAGGCCTGGATTCCATGATTTTACACATCCAATTGGGATTATATCTTTACTAGGAAACTAAACGAGTAATGGAATCAGTTATATTTATTACGTTCAAACTTCCTTATACAAATCAGAATGATATGATCTCATGTTACATTTCAATCTGACTCTCAATAGATACTCTTTGATACGATATGTTACTTGAACTGATTCGCAATTTACAGCTAAATTTATAAGTTAATATACACAATTCTATTCTGAAACCTTACAAAACAAGTTACATTTTTATGAACTGACTCTCTGTTAACGAAATTTATAAAGGAGGTAATATTAATTTAACCGACGCCGCCTTATGACACGAACTGACGATTCCTGAAGAGTACATCATAAGATTACTTGCTAAAGAGTAGAGGTTACACTTACATCCTCTGTGATCCTATAACTCCAAAAGCTAAAGAAAAGGTGTTACTCTAGGCTGCAATAGCACTAGAGAGCCTATCTCAGGAAGATCTATCACGACATCGGTGGACAGCCGCTCAGACAGACGACCCTCCTGCCGCCCTCTGGATCCGATGGAAAGAATGGAAAGACTGACCTCGAGCACTAGGCGAAACCGCCTTATATGCTCTCGTAAAACCCGTTGCCCGTAGTCGCGCATGGTGGGGTTGCCGACCACGCCCGACCCCTGACGTCACGAGCAGATGTACACTGACATTCGTCGCAGGAGTGAAGCCCGAAAGATATTTTATATAATGATAGTTTCTTTTATAAAATAAAACCAATACTTTCCTATCAATGTTGAGTATACGTAATTTACACAATTTCACATATCGACCCTAAATTACATTACAAGTTACATCTTGCTTTAATTCCAGGGCCACGCCCTTCTAATATTACAAGCTGTCTTTCATTTAAATGCTTTGACATCATGATTTGTGTTAGAGTGGGGCAGTTCCGTGACAAGGGATAACCTGAACAAGTCAGGGAATTTACTTCTGTGACTGAAAATTCAAAATTGTATAACAAACTGTAGGTTTAGCAGTAGGAGTTTGCAGGCTTTTGCGGTCGTTGTCCAGTTGATTAGCTTGACCTCTGGGCTGGAGTCGAATCATCATTGTTGCAGGCTTAGCGATTGACTTTTGGACAATTGCCCAACCATTCACTGTATGAAATAGTTATCTTAGCAATTCATTTTAAAAATAGTTCCAGTTACTTATAACTTACAGTTCTCTGTATTGTGGTAACTGAGTGTCGAACACAAGTAACTGTCTAGTACCTTTAAAAAAAGTGTTTTTTAAACAGTCGTGCAAATTTAATTTATTTGAACATTTTAAGTTAGTTCATCGTGATTTTTAATTCCACAAAAACAGACTGGAAATTCTTAATTTTTGTCTGGAAAACTAGAAAAAATCAGGGAAATTTGATCTAGAAATTCTGTAGCAACCCTGTTATCATGTTTATTAATGTGGAATGGTACCATTAAGGTCCTTCAGTGGTAACAGATGGGCTTGCAGTGTAGAAAATACACATTCTTTGTTAGATAACTTTGAAGCCTCTCTGTCGGATCTACAAGAAATTTCACACACTTATCCTGACAACGGTGGGCAGGCAAATGCTCTGTTGAATTTCTTTTACTCCAAACAGTTCTAACGCAATGTAACTTACTATCAAAGACTGTGCAGTCCAGCAGTAGGACCTACAAAGTTGTGAAATCACTGAAGAACATAATACTTGAAGTTTTACGATCTTTTAGAACTAAACATTTTTACACAATAATATAATAACTTCACCGAGTTAGCTGAGAAAAGAGGATTTACAGCAGAAGAGTTGCCAAGAAAATGTGAAATCCTGGCGAAAATTGGCAGTGTAAGCGAAGCTTCATTTTAAATCGTGCAACTGCAGTACAAAGTGACAATACTGAATCCTGTTATTGACATACTTCAGTAAGAAATAGAGTTTAGGCTTCAAAAAAATGACTTGGATTTTCTTAGTATTAAGTCAGGTTCTAAGTGGACGTGAAGTAAATGTGACCAATGGAGAATATGTTTGGAAATTTTTACACTTTGAACAAGGGACTTTGGTCTGAGCTGCAGTGTTTTTACAAAAGGGAAGAATCAAAATACAGAAATATCCAAGAATGTATAAAAGTCTTTGAAAATTGTTTGTCCTCTAATATTTTAATTATTCCATTTGTGTTTTACAGCTCCAATGAATTTAGGAGCCTGTGAGACGTCTTTTCTGTTCTTGCAACATTTACAAACATAATGCTGCGAACACAGTCAGACAGAATAAGTTGTCATCTATGGCTTTGGCTATCGAAGGGATTATCGATATTGACATTTTAAATGTAATTGCCAGTAAATAATATATCCTTGTTCATTAATTGAAACAAAAATATATGTATATCACGTTTTATGATAAAATTGAATCAATTTATTCCAGTTAAGGAAATATGAATGACCAAATACTAGCTGCTAACTATATATTTTGGTGGTTAAATTCGATTAATGTTTATATTTATATAGTTCAATAAAAACACTACATTTTCATTTCGAAAAAAAATCATTATGTAAAAAGATGATGTGATCATATTACATAAAATAATCTTAAGAGTCGATGTCATATGCTTAATTTTTACTTTTCAGGATAAAACCAGTTCAACTAATTCATACGTTTGATTTTTTTTTAATTCTGGGGGAATGCTCTTTATTTTATAAAATGTTTAAAAGGAAAATATAAAGTACTAGCATTATTTCGTGATAGCAAATTTCCTTCGAAAGGATTTTTAAAAATATCAAACTTTTTAAACATTTTCTTTGGGATCTTACCACTTTGTGTGTGTGTGTGTGTGTGTCTGATATAGACCTTCTGGTTATCCATGCCACCCCAATCAAAATGCTGAAATTACGCCCATTATCGTTCCCCGTCGCGACTCACGACGCATCAACTTGTGACTGCTGCGTTGTCGCGTCTAGGCCGTGTGAGCGACCGACTGATCGCTATCCTGGCAAACATCGTGCAGCGACAAGCTACAGCTACAGCTGTGTCGTGACCTTGAGTCGCGGCCTGGAGCGATGTAGCTGTTCAAATGGTGTGTCGCATATGCGCCTAGCTGCGACAGTGTGTTGCTCTTCGTCAGGTATGGGAAACTGAAATAGACGAAGTTGGGAACTGTTAGCTCGGCACCCGCTGGTATGGGGGCAGCACCAGCACCAACTTTCCTGATAATTTTTAAATAATTTTAACATTATCGGTCGCCATTTTTCGTCGAGCAGTTTAAAGGTTATAGGCTGTTATGATTTTGAGGTTATAATGTAAGACTTTTTTTAAGTGTTTCCACTAAGGTATTTTTGAAAAATTGGATCATGTGTCTTTTAAATAGTAAGTTTAGGTTTGTGTCTTAGTAATGACTTTTACCTAGATAAATGAATCGTGATCACATTCTGTAGTTTTCTGTGTACCAGCATGTATATTAAAGAGTGTGAAGCAACATATTGGTTCTTATTTCAGACAGACGTTTGACCAATGCTTGACTAGAAATAATTAATTTCAATGACCTTTACTCTATGTACGGTATTATAATGTAGTGGTTTCACTTCATTATCGTGTTGAGATTTGTATAGAAAACGATCGTTTCCAGTACAACATAAAAATATCGCAATATAAAAATAGACCTAGTTTATCAATTTATTTTACTTTTGCAATTAAAATATATGTTCTGGGTCATCCCTACAACAATATCTAATGTCAAAAAACAAAGTTCGTATATACCTGGCATAATTACATTTTTTACAGTTAATTACAGCTATACAAGAATATGGACACTTGTTAAACCAAATATTTCACAGTATATAAATATTTTCAGGATACATATAGCTACATTATCAGACGTTTTTAGGCTGTAACCCCATTATCAGACATTTTCAAGTTGTAATTATATTGTCAGATGTTTTCAGGTTAAAATATTTGTTTGATAAACAATGTCGATAGAAATTACATTCCACAGGGGGGCGATTAAATATCGCTTTTGAGAGGTGCAGCGCAAAATTTGCACTTGCGCTGCGTTGCTTTTGTTACGGGATTTGTAAACAATCTCTCTAGTTGGCTGTCCTGCCGCTAGTAGAGCACTTATGTAAATAAAGAAAGTTAGTTGATGGTGAACCTCAGATGTGTGTAGACATGTTGTTATTGTGCGGATAATACAACTGACCGTAATATGTTAACAGGTTATGGGCCCAGGCCAGGGTTCCCGGAAAAGAAATAAATAATAGATTTGTGAGACATGCGCGTGGTAAAATCGTTGGAATAAGTTTCAAGACGTACGGGACGGAATCTCCGGGCTATACTAACATCGGACATCGGAAACATGGCGGCGGGTGCTTCCACAATATACCCACAATTAACTGACATCAATTTCAAAAATTGGAAGTTCCGAGTGTTGTCTTTATTGGACGAAAAAGATGTAAAATGGGTTGTTGACGAGGGGAGAAACTTAGAAGTACTGTCGGAAGAAGAAGTGAAGAAAATAAAGACTGCTGATAAGAAGGCCAAGAACATTATAATAAATTGTGTCACAGACAGACACATTGACTATGTTAGGGATGCTACTACCACTGCAGGTATGCTTACTGCATTAAACCATATTTTTGAGAGAAAGAGTGCTATATCCAAGTTATTAATTAGGAAGAAACTGCTAACACTGAAGTGCAACACTTCACTTCAAGAACATTTTAACAAGTTTGACAACTTAATACGCGACTTAGAAGGGATGGGGTCTGTTTTGGACCAAGACGACAAGGTCTGCCACCTACTGCTGACTATGTCAGACAGATATGAAAATGTTATTACGGTTCTTGAGAATATAGACAAAGACTTGACAATTGACTTTGTCAAATCAAGACTTCTTGATGCTGAGTTAAAGTTAAATCATATGCAAGCAGAGGATCCAGGTACAG
>PNEQ01051267.1:0-63169 GCA_003012365.1 Medauroidea extradentata
TATATATATATATATATATATATATATATATATATATATATATATATATATATATATACTTGACGCCTTCAAGTTTGATGTGGCTCCAAGACCACTTTCACTCTTTGACAACATCTCGTTACGCAAATAAAAATCTGATCTTGCAAAAGAACTTGAATGTATAGTTCTATGTGAGACGTAGATTCAAAACTTCATTGTAGATGGGAGGCTTTTATTGCATGTGATGATGTGTCCTCCTCGACCTGCTACATTCACTGATGTGTGCAAACAGTATACTTCTTACATAATCAATCGATGTCACCCTACATATGAAGAAGCTTTCTTTGGGAATAGTGGGCTGGAAAACACCAAGTTTGTTGAACGAAAACGTCGAAATGCTCAAAAGCCTGGATTAAAAAAAATGTCTCTGAAACCTTATTGACTCTGAAACAGACGAAGCACTTGTAATATTTTTTGGGAATTCTCAGCACCTATTGAGAACATAGGTAGGAGATATGTACAACATTTCAGCTTAAGACTTGACATCAGTAACTATATATGACTATTTTATTTTTCGCTTTTATTGAATTATGAGAAGAAAAACATGACATTTGCTATTACAACGTGAAGTCTATTTATCCTGCGCTACAGTACTAGCATCGTAGTTGAACTTTCAACGTCTGTCTTGCCTGCTATCAGTCCAACAAACTAAAAACATTAAAAAATTCTGCACTGATCGTCGCTTAGATACACGTTAAAATTTCAACTATCGTACTTGTATTATAGCGTAATGTAAACAGAATTCACGCTATAATAAAAAAAAATCACGTTTTTTCTCAGAATACCATAACAGTGAAAACAGGGTAAACGTCCAAAATTCCTGGGCCATTACTCGTGCGCAATCTATCTGTGATCATCACCACAGAACTCATAAAGTCCAAAGTTTCATCAAGAGATAGCGTGACCTTGCTTTGCCACAAAAATAATTTTACTCGTAGTACGTCGTACTATGGAAAATATATGTTTATTTTAACAGAAACGCAGATGTATTATTTTAGAATGTTCTGTGTGTCTATACAATATTCAAATTATATACATTTATAAATGTTCAGTGAACGTTTAAGTTTTATGATTACCAGACCGTTTGTTTCGAATTAATTATTACTAAGCAGCATATAATGATCGACGTTATTGTCAAATGTCTCTTGACTGGTTTATGTCTTTGGTTTCTTACAGTTTTGTTTTCCAAATGTAAATTGAACACATTTACTTACATGTTTCGTAATTGTAATCGAACATGTCGTGATTCTAACTTATTACAAAACTCACTGCGCACGTTATCACTTCTTTGGAATAGAGAAGTACGTGAAACGTTTATTTTTACTAACAGGCGGCCTATAAGTTGTTAATGCTGCAATATTCTCAATGTCTAACACCTTGTACAGAAGACGATGTCCTGCAAGCCACCCTGAGATCCGTGGTTATTAATAACAATTAGTAGAGACATGAACTTTTCGCGAAAAGAAATTTGCCTCACTTTGTGTCAGTGACTTGTGTGCATGTCTGCAGACTTGCTTCACGGTCAGAGATTGGATGTTTTGACATTCGTGTGTCGTGGGGTTTTACGCGCAAATCATAGACGTGTGGTGTTACAGTAACCTTATTGTGACTGGTACAGTCAAATGAGAAACGTCACAGTTCAAAGGCACGCTGCCAATATCTATGAAGCAGAACTGCAGACGTGCACATAAGGTACTGGAACAAAGTGGGGCAAAATTCTTTTCGCGAAAAGTTCATGTCTCTAACAATTAGGCGAGCGTTACATGAAAGACAAATACGGTTACTTTCATATTTGTCTGGTTTGTACATAAATTGTTACCGACTCAATAATTATTAACCTATAATGGCCTACCTCCTTGTTGGCACACACACATAAATAAATATACATATTTGTGAGTGAGAGATTTTGGTCAGCACTTAACAGCGAGGTCTTCAACGCTGGTGAGGGATGACATGATGTGAGTATGGAGCAGTGCCGGAATGAATGGGCGGGGGAAACGGGAGATCCCCGAGAAAACCCGCTGACCAGAGGCATCGTCCGGCACGATTCCCACATGCGAAAATCCGATGACCGACCCCGCCGGGAATCGAACCCGGATCGCCTTGGTGGGAGGCGAGAGGTCTGATATCTCGGCCACCGCGGCCCCCTATACATATATGTATATTATTGTGTGCATATGATCTACATAACCAGTTGATAAAAATGGTAGCTAAGAATGTCGTGTTTTCTTGAAATTAGAAAAGGGTTATCTATACATTTGAAATTCAGTAGTCATATATTCAGTTTAAATATGTTACCGAAATTCGATCCAAACTTCCTTATAGTTTGTTTAGTGCTGAAAAATAATGATGTATTTTGTATGCTTATGCCATGTACTACGCGCCATATTTCACTGGATTGGTAAGCTGCTTTAAATCAATGATTTCAATGTCCTGACAAACATAATACATTTTGTAAATTCACCCTCTCCGCAAAAATTAAAACATTCGTAGCCTTATGAACTGCTTGGATAAGTCTTACACAACAATTAAGATGTCACCTTGTAATTTCAAAACTAACCGAGATGAATGTCACTTACGAGAGAAGGGGCTAACGTCCTAAACAGCATTAACAGCATGTGCACGTTTAGTATTCACAGCGGTCGTGTGTAAAACAATAAAATAAAATACATTAAGCCTCTTCAACATTCATGTCAGAGTTTGACAATTCACTTCTGAAAGGATGTGTAGTTACTGACTAGTTTTCGTTTCAATGCCGTATAGTAAAGTTAGGAGTCTTCATTGCCTTCTCTCCTTGGTTCGTTCATGCTATCTTGTTTCTGCTGTTGCCGTGACAGTTTTTTTAAGCTTAAACGAGATCAGATAGCAAAAATCTGTCTGGCAGTTTTGTTTAAAATGTTTTTTTTTTTTTTTGCGCTGATAGCTACTACCTTGAAAAAAAAACAGCCGTCATGGAAAAAATTATTTAAAAAAAAACTGCCAAACAGATTTTTTATATCTGCTCTCGTTTAGTCGTAACAAATTAATATACTAAAACATGTAGCAACTAGAGAGCATGGCCTTAAAATGTGCACTATTTTATTGCCGGTTAATCGAGGTAAGCCTCCGAGAAAAGAAAATAGTAATTATCTTTCGTTTTAAATATGTTGTAATGTCACGGTATTTGACAGCAAGTTGAGCAATTTTAATATTTACCTTGGAGCCAATTCATGCAAAGTACTACTAAGGTTAATTCTACTACAGGTTAGAAAGATCAATGTTATAAGTTTGGCACAGGGAACATTTCTGCCACTAGAGCGCTGGTATCGCTAGTGCACCAAACTGACCAATCACAGAGCTTTCCTGAATTTTAAGTTACTTTAAGTTTATAATTTAAAACTCCAATTCGGTTTCTTTTCACTTTAAAATTAAATTAAATTACTAATAAAATTTCAAAGATTGTTTATTTTTAATTGCACTACGGTTTCGTATTTTTCTGTTTTCTTAGCGATTGAAGCGAAACTAGTGGCAGAAATTTTCCCTGTGCCAAGCTCTCCCGTAAGAAAACGTACTTTCTTTCTAACCTGTAGTAGAATTAACCTTACTACTACGTAAACAGTATTAAAGTTATAGCATAAGAATTTGATAGTGGACAAAATAAACTAATTATAAAAAATGTTTTTATATACAGTATAAAAACCTTCATGAGCAAGTATTTGCGTAGCCTAATGAAAAACGTTATATTTGACAAAGAATTTTTTTTTACCTATTGACCAAAAATTACCCAATCCATTAAAATTTATTCGCCAGCCATCTGCTATGTTGCCAGAAATGGAATCAAGTTGGCAGAATACGTCAACTCATTAATTTAATACCTGATTTTGTTGTTATTTGGCCAAAATTAAGTCAGCAAGGAAAAGGCTGGTCTCCAAATTTACAATTTTCACGCATGCCCATTAAGATATAAAATACTGCCGGGATAAATTAAAATCAGAACTGTCTTAATTCTACCTCTGTAATTTCCCGTTGCCCAAAAATATTACAGGAATCAGATCAGCTAAGAGTTTATTCACGATACTTTGAAAAAAAAAAAAGTTTCCAAAAGCGAAGATATTATAATTAGTAAGCCTTTAAGTGACACAACTGCAAATTTTTCACGTTGTTATATACGATTTTTTAACACGCCCTGTCAGAATCATAACAACATCCATGTTTTAATTGCATGTATTTTAGGCACCAACAGAATATTAGTATCTGGAAGTCACTTTTGACTTTTCCTTGAAAACATTCTAAAATTTGATACTATCGGTAGCAAAATATCACGTGACTAAATATTTATTCGTGAAAATAATGTGAAAATCGTAATTTTTGTTTTATATGAAATTTTAAAGAGTATAAACTTATGTGTAGGAGTTATTTTAAGTTTTCTTCGTAATATACTATTTAAAAAGAAATTTCACTAAAAACTTATGGAATAATGAAAAATGTCTGTGAATTTCATAGCTAAAATTTGTTTCTGATTATAAACCGAACTATTGTGTACTTATTTGCTAACTGCTAACACAATTGTGTAAAAAAAGAACCTTATGACTATATACAATTTGAACAGTTCTAATTATATGAAATACTTTACAGTGAAAACACTCGATCATCTTCCCGTAGTATTGCAGTGAAACATTTAAAAAAGGCTATATTGCTACTTTTAAAGAACTATCTGTTATCACGATCGATATATAGTAAGGGCAATATACTCATTTGTTATACAGAATGTTACGAAAAGGTATGGCCAAACATTCAGGAAACATTCCACGCACGCAAAGAAAGAAAATATGTGATATGGACATATGTCTGGAAACGTTTAATATCCATGGTAGAGCCCCTTCCATTAACTCTCGTTGTAAAAAACATTTCGTACAGACACTGTTCCAATTACCCAATGTAATGTTTAGTTAGAATGTACGTTACTTCCTAGGATCACCGCCAGGTGGGCGACGTGACGGAAGGTAATCGTGACTGCATTGTGTCTCTTCAACTCACATGAAATGACGGACTGGGAGCACACAGAAACAGACAATACCAGCATTATGTAACACGCGTTCTTAAACGAAATGTCCAAAATTACTTCCGTGAGCGAGAATACATGCATCTACCCTCCGCCGCATTTACGACGACATTTAACGAGACGTAAGGAATTGAGCTCTCTACCAGGTAACTAAGCGTTTCCGGACATATGTCCACATCACATATTTTCTTTCTTCGTGTGTGTTTGTGTGGAATGTTTCCTGAAAGTTTAGCCGTACCTTTTTGTAACATCCTGTAGATAATACATCGAACTAGGGTCAATCTACTTCCCTGAACCGAAATAGCTGCAACGATCAACTCAACGTTTTGAAAGATAGCTGCTGGAGAATACAAATTTTCATTCTGTCTTTAGTAGAGCCCAAGATTTTTGGTGAAAATAATTCTGCAACATTTTGTTTCAAAGCCTTATTTGCACATGTGCAGCCATGCTTCATGGTCAGTGATCGGCTGTTTGTAACTCTCAGCGTATATCACAGACGTGTGGTGTCGCAGTAACCTTGTTCCTGTTGCCACAGTCAAATGAGCCACGTCTGTGCAATAATACATTCCGCCAGTAACCATGAAGCAGACCTGCAGATGTGTACGTAAAGCATTGAAACAAACTGCTGCAGAATTATTTACACCAAACATCGTGGATTCTAGTTCTTATTACTCATGAACCATTGTTGTTGCTGTAAAGAATTAATTTCCTTAGACTACCAGCGAAACGTCACGCAGAAGATGTACGGAGTTCTGGTGAACAGCAGCGTAGTACAGTCGGACAAGCTTCACACGTAAGCACACATCCACAAGTTCACTTCACAGTACGAGCTCTGAAAATGTATTAGTATAGTGACCTGCACTATCGACTAAAGGAAGGCTGCACAGGCAAGAGGAGTTGCAGAGCCACATGTTATCAACTTTTACCGTAGTTTCTTACGATACTAAGTTATACTCTCATTCTGGAGGACTCGGGTAAGATTCCCAGCATCGGCCATCATTTCCCGAAATCCCTCCACAGGAATGCATGTATGGTCCCTCAAAATATTCCATTGCAGGTATCCCTTCCTTGTAAACTGCTGTGTGCTTGTTCGTAACCGTCTTTTATGTACTCGCACGCACTTGTGTGTGTAAACTATAAAGCATGGTAAGTGGGCTCTATGTCTCGTCAACAGAGATGACATTACTGTAGAGACGGTGAAACAACTATGACAGGTCTCAAGGTTAAGTTTCAAGTTCATTGTCAGTCATTATGAGGGTAGCAGTACTTTCACTGGATGAAGGTACATGTATGTTTGTGTGTATACATATGTGTGTGTGCACGCACAAAATAAACACATAAATAAATTATATATATATCTACATATATATGTGTGTGTATATGTGTGTGCACATGTGTCTTACAAAACCCCTTCGATTTAGTGATCAACATTTTGGCATTTTAAACTAACTTACGTACATCACTTTTGAAACTTGAAATAAACATAAACTGGACGTTAACTGAGACAGGGACAAGAAAAACGAGCGATGAAGGCCAGCGCAGAAAGATATGAACTGTAGTACGAGTCTTTATTGTTACCCGACCTGCAAGCTGGTGATTACACTACCGCCCCCGCAGCGCTGCCAAGCGGCGTGTCCGTGAATTATTTACCAGCAGTTTGTATCTCAAGGGGTGCAAGATCAATGCTCTCGGCCTACCTCTATGTGAGACCAAATTGAACGGCGCCATGTTGCAGCCCGTAACATGCGATGTCATATACCAATGTTTTTGTTCGAAAAAATGCGTTCCCTCCACTTCAGCTAAAGAACACGATTCCTTATATTTGGCTGCAGTATGTTAGCTTTCAATTTGGTTACGTAACAAAAGAGCAGCGTAACAGTCCAGTTCTTTTATAACGTCTTTGTTGTATCTTGATTTATAGATCCTCACGCGCGTACTGTTTTCAACAGCAACAACCGTTTGAAACACTCTTCACTGTGGGACGAATGAATTTTTGAAGAGTATTTTATTGCCCAATCAACATATTTTCGTAAAGAATACACACAGTAGCGCAATTAATAAAATAAATACAGTATATAAGCTACATAGCTACATATATATATACACACACTTCACCGTACTCAAAAGTTTACGTCTGAGACAAAAAAACTTTTTTGTGTAATTTTTGACATCTATAGTTTTTATCATTCAGTCCCATTTCAACTGTCAACCATGCGTTGCCAACACAACAAACGGTTTTACGTTACGATGATTCGGCGCGTGGGTAATCAATCCGCTACGTGCTGTCCCAAGCTTAGTGAAAATAGACTTAATTAAAACGACATTCCACTTTCGGTTTTTAACACTAATAAAACAATAGTTTTCCTTGTATTTCTGCATTTTCTGCAATTTTGGTAACATTTTTGTCACAAAAACTGTGTGAAAGATAGAGAATAATGCAGAAATAGATCAGGTGCGCTAATTTTATATTTAGATTATTCAACTGAAATCGGCATAGACAAGTATTAATCACATTTACTCACACCTGGTAAACAAAAAATACAGGTGAATGAATATGATGGGCTAGTATTTTACTCAGAAACACACTGCATTCCTGTTTAAATGCAGATGTTACTGAAATCACACAGCAATGCCAGCCAACTTAACTCAAAGACAGAGTAAGCACTGATACGTTCTCGCCCAACCTTAGCCAAACAAAAATGTTTGTGAATCTTCTGCGTCTGTGATGCCTTCCATGACAAACGGAATGTAAGTACAGATAAAAATAGTCTAATGTGCATATATAAGCAATATTTTGGAAAAACTAATTACCAAAACTTTATTCAATAACCTTACACATACGGTTGTGAAATTTACAAGAAAATAGTTTAGAAGTGTACAGTTTATTGTGTTCCTATGTATGCTATTGCAATAGGAATGAATGATTTTAGTAAAATCATCTGTGTACGCAATTGCAGCATTATGTCGAATATGTAAAGCTAGAAAATCGGACGAAACAAACGAAAGTTAGCTTAGGTCAGAAACAAATATGCAAATAAAAATGCATAGTTAATCTTACAAGGCATCATTTAAGGTACAATAGAGTAAAAATAAATAAAATACAAGAAAATTATCCAGAACAGCAAAATAACTTGGAATAGCAAAATTAAGACAGCACAGATAATTACTGGGACAGATACCAGATTACACATGTTATAAAATTGTATGCCAACAACGAGGACTTCAAAAACGTAGATTGAACGAAATAATGAAGACGACGCATTAGAACATCATAAAGTTTTCTTGGACGAGCTAGGGTTGACACATTGTCCTACTGTGTTTGTTTTGACTAACCCGGTTTTCATTACTCAATATAAAATTAGTTTACACTATGCCACGGCATACTCCATGTTAAGTGAACACTACTTAAATGTTTCTCGAGCTCATAAGGTGCTCGTCTTAAACATTATAGTTATTTAAATGTTTTGGGCTGTAAGCCATAATCGAGACTCTTTCAACACCTAAAATAATATAATGTACGTTGGCAGAAAGTAATTTAAATATTGTTTAAAAAAACCATTATGTTCTAGACCCACTACGTTCACCATGCCCAAATATATTTGTTAAATTGTCAGTCAATGAAGTATTTTATGTTTATTTGCTGCAACTTTATCGTTTAACCAATGTCAATAAATTTTAAGTTTCAACTACAATCATAAACTGTGATAACTTATTGACATTATTTGTTCACAGTCAAGGAATATGCGTCCATTTTCTTGTGCGGACTACCTGAGAAAGTATCGATGCAGATCAAGAAACTATCACACGTTTTGGTCTGGAAAATATCCAGCAGATTGTTAAAACGTACTTAATTTATTTATATAACCTCTGAACCAAAATATAATTAATACTGTCCTCTTGATCCTCGCTCCATCGAACCATTTCTGCATCCACCTATCAGCGAGCAAGATAAATAGTCTGCTTGGAATTGAAGCAGATTACCTGCGAGCACAGTCAAAACAATTGCAATCAATGGTATTAGAAATTCTGTTAAGTGTTGTAACAATGAAGAAAACTCTCTATCATCTTGGCTTTGTTATAGTATTGCTCTAACTTTTGTTTACATAATGATATTTATTTTGGGTTTGTATAACAAGTGAGAGCGTATGAAAGCACAATTATAGTTGGCGTCGCTTGTGTGCATGGGATTTGCTAATAGGAAGTCACATGCCAGTAAGATATCGTATCCCACACACAAAGAGAGATAGATATTCACTAACATCTTATTCACACTTAACTCTCCTTTATAGTTGTGTAAATTGGACGAGATGACTGAACTATACATAACTCTTCTGAAGAAAAATACACACAAATAGCACTTAGGAAATGCTTGGAATCAATAATTTAAAAATGCAGTAGTAATTAGCATAATACTACTACACTACACAAAACCTTAAGTAACTTTAATTAAAGAAGTTAATTAAGAATCAAACTTCTAGTAAAATAATATTAGAGATTATATTTAGTTCTGAGCTTGTTTTAAGTGTACGTACATTTCTTGAAACTTCAAGAATAATAACAAATATAGCCGTTTAAAGAAAAAGATAAATTGAAGAATTTGAATATATACTTGCTAGAAAACATCGCTAAGTCTCTAACAAGCCTTATTTATTACATTTAAAATTAAATTCTTAGCCCTTTACATTACTATATTACATTTACATTACATTTCCTCAGGCTAAGCATAAGTTAATTAATTCTGACATAATTACAAGTAAATGGTAGCAAGGAAACATTTTTCTTTAAGAAGTTCAAATATTATTCCTTAAAGTTCAAAACATTAACGTAACCCAATCATAACTTGACAGAACGTTACGTAAAATACACTATTAACAAATACCGGACAGTTTGTACAATTTGGCAAGAACGCTGATAGTGTTTCCACGTCATGCCAACAGACATTACACTACATTTTATTAATTTCGCATATAAAGTGTACTTTATACATAAATTTCCACTACTTTCCATTTCGAAACGGAAATGTACTTTAAAATAACACCCGCATTCCATTTCATTTTCGTGCTCAGGGTTATTTCGAAAATTGCCGACGTAGGTCTGTGATTGTGCATGGCATTAAAAAAGCCAACACTTGTGTCAATCACGTAGTTTGCGCTAGAGTAAAGTACAGGCAATCATATAATTTAATGTGCTTCATGCCGAAAACAAACTAGGAATTTCGAGATAATATATCAATGTGACTACACACAGTTGGTATAGTCGCCTACATATATGTTTGGTTCGACGTAAATTGTCGAACATCAGCCACTTGCCAGTGGCTAACAACATGGAATTTAGACTCGTTGTACATGAAGGCGAGGTTCCCATGGCACTGATATAGTGTACTTAACCGACGAGACACCGGCACGCAAGGGCGTTAGTCGCATGTCTTGTTGGTAGGACAGGACAGGCAATTTGTGGCCACAAACACGAGTGGCGTCAACCCGCTCTTCTCCCCCGCCAACATCGTAGTCTCCCTTGTAGCACCTCGAGACTTGTACTAGTAAGTCGTTTGTCATGTGACCTGCCATCAACACATTTGACCTGGCGCGACCAAGATAACGGCAATATGAGCATCGGACTGTGGCACACATGAGACGAAGTTTGAGTGCTCGTGCCTGTCATCGTTGAGGTAACACGACTGCATAACAACCTCTTTTTATCTGCTTTCAGGAAATGAAGTACTAGTAACGTCTCTATGTTTGATCATGTCAATATTTTCTTTCAGTGTTGAAGTTGGTCGGAGTCAGTAAAACATTTTGGTTGACACAAGCTGCTTCGCATATTCCAACATGGTCTGTGGTAATCACTTCCAGTAAATAGTATTCCTCAAATTCAGCGAGAATTGGTTAGTTTCTGAGATTTAGTACAAAAGCTTTATTAAGAACTGCAATACTGTTTTCTGAAATGAGGAAGAAAAGTGTAGTAATATTTGGCAGACTTGATAGATATCGATGCAGATAACATAAAAAAATGTATTTCAATTTGACCACGTGGTTTTATTCATTGAGCGTAAAAACAAAACAAAAAAAAATCAAAGTCACAATTCTAAAGTAAGTTCGAAGGTTTTAGATTCTGATCAGTGATCAACATCTAGGCCTTTATGGCTGCTAGGGTAAGTGAGCTTTATGTCACGTTCACGACGAGGGTCGTTTGAGATCGTTTCACACACCTCGATCCAATGATAGGAACTGGGAAAGGAAGCGGCCATGACCTTTTGTAAGGAACCAACCATCCCAGCATACTCCCGGAGCGAATTAGTGAAACCGTGGAGAACCGAAATCAGGATGGCCGCAGCCTGGAATCAGACCCGGGTTCTCTCATATTTTGGTCTAATGTGTTACCGTTGCACAACCTCGCTGGGGTTGTAGAGATGGTGAGAGCTGACATTGTCAGGTGATTAAGAAGCAGGGCCGGGTGGATAAGCAGGGGATCCCAGAAAAACACATCAACCGAAGTCAATGCCCGACATGATTCTCTCATATGAAAATGCAGGTATACCCAGTTAAGAATATAGCCCGGGTATCCTTCGTGGGAGACAGTGCTTTAAGTCACCATGACAACAGTGACACTCTTCTGATGTTGACTATCAGATTTACTAAACACATCAGTTTCTATGTTCTACTGCAGTAACTTTTGAATACTATGTTTGGTAGGAACTGTTAGTTTGATTTAGCATACTTAAAATAGAAAACATATTTCCTCAGAAGGTGTTTGTTAAATTTTAAATTAAAACTTTTGGTACTTATTAGTTTCTTAAGACACCAGTACCTACAAGCGTCTGATAAAATTTTAACACATATTTACAGTTTGTCATTGGTTAATTTATCGGTGTTACAGTTCGAACAAATTTTGACCCGAGATCGGAAGTCCGGAAACGTTTAGTTTGGACGCCATGGGAAGCTGATTCAGGCTTCTTAGAAGTAAGCATTCCGTGTTTGGTGTATCACAGCCTCTCCTATGAAGCAGTCATACGTAGCTAGTGCCGTACTTGTAGAACGAATGCAGGCGGCATGCAGTGAGATGAAATGCCTCCAAGGGTATGATTACAAACACAACTTTTTGCACAATTCCTGATTTACGAAGGGCTGTGATAACGGACGATTTTAGTATTAGCTCGTCGATTGTGAGTGATGCCAGTGAATTCATACATGCACGTGATATAGGGCCGTGGTGGCCGAAAGGTCGCCTTTCACGAAGGCAATCCGGGTTCGATTCCCGGCGGGGTCGGTTCCCGGATTTTCGCATGTGGAAATCGTGCCGGTTGGTCGGAGGGTTTTCTCAGTGATCTCCCGTTTCCCCAACCCTTTCATTCCGGTGCTTCTCCATTCTCACCTCATGTCGCCCTTCACCAGCGCTAAAGACCTCGATGTTAAGCGCTGTGTGAAGTGTAACGATGCATCGTTCTTACAAGTTTTGCAAAGGGATTAGTTCTGGTACCAGGTCTGAGGCATCATAGAAACAGAGGGCAAGCGATGTATCGACGCTCCACTCTGGCAATATGTAAGAGGGAAATTAAAGTACAAATGTTTGCCTAATTAATATTGCATTGACATATACAGTTCTACATGAGGTACCACTGTTTCCTGGGTGGTGGCTGTCGTAACTCGCATTTGGAACACTGACGAGCTACCTGGAATAATAACACACCACAGTCGAAGAAGTATCACTGTACACATATGTATCTTTGTTATTTCTTTATTTGTGGTGATATTACAGTTCTTCATTCACGTGTGAAAGCAGTTGAAAAATTTAAGTGCGTCTAGTTAAATTAATGAATAATTTATGTTTTAATAATTTTATATTTAAGTGTTTCTTGTAGTTATAGATTTACCTATGTTAATTACACATGTATGTTTTTAATTGTTTTAGATGTGGTTAAGTGTAAGTGAAAGCAAAAGCTTTAACTTCGCCACAAACAAAGTCCTTAAATCAATAAATAAACAGAATATCTCCACACATCCGTTTTCTAACATAAAATGTTCCCCATCGCATGGCGTACAACTAGAATGAACTTTTCGTGGAAATAATTTTGCCAGTTTGTTTCGAAGCCTTACGTGAACATATGCAGCTCTGCTTCGTGGTTATTGGCACACTATTAAAAATTTACGTAAATTCACGAAAATATTTACAGAAAAGTGCTGTAACTGTACGGAATTGGCTTCCGTAATTTTTTGTTTACGGAAGTTTGTCCGTATTGCCAGGTTTACAGATATTTGACCGTAATTTTCCATAAACTCATAGAAATATGTTTTTACAATTACGAAGCATATTTTAATGTGTTTCTTTTCAACATATGGTGGAATAAATGATTACTATGAAGCATCGAGTTAATGTGTACGCACACAGGAGCGAAACGAAGAGGCAAAAACTAAATTTGTCTTTTATAAAGTTGGTCCTATTCCACTGCACGTAACTCGCTCACTGTCTGTCTTGTTACTGCGGCACGTTGGCTAGACTGTCTGCCTGGCAATCTCGAGGTTTTGTGTTCGAATCCTGGCAAATACGAGACATTTACAGGGTACTAAATGGTGTGTCAATGTCTCGAGAAAACGTACGTAACAAGTAAGAGTATTTCGTATTACTGGAAAATGGAGAGCCAGGAATTTAAAGAACTTCGATTTTTGTGAGGAAAACGGATTGTCCATAATTTTACGGAGGATTCCGTTACCAAGCAAAACTGAGTTTCCGTTATTTTACAAAGATTTCTGGATAAATTTTTGTCTGTACTTTTCCGTAATTTCGTGACATTTTTTCTAGTGCAGCGTGTCTTTGTGAAAAGAAAAATCTAATTAGACTTCGCCAATCAGAATAAGGTTACCAGTGGCGGCTCGAGGGTTGTCGGCAGGGAGGGCACAAGTTGCCGAGAATTGTACACTCGTGTGAACGCACCGCCGTGTACCAATGACCATGAAATATGTACTGACCACGGTCGTAGAAGAACAGGTCTGGACTCTCGCCTGGAAACTTGACCCATTGTTGTTTGGCTGCAGTTCACCAAGTTACCGAGAATATTGTCTTTATTGGCGCTGATGTTAGGGCGGTCGGGCTAAACTCCGCCCACTTCCTTTCCGCTAAGATAAACAATTTATCAAAACGTATTTTATAAATTTATGAAATACTTTCTTCGTTCACAAATTTAAGAAAAGACTCCAGCAATCTTTATTTACTTTATAAATTTAACAATGGAAAAAACTGGGCGGAGTTTGAGTCCGACCGCTCGGATAACAGCGCCAAAAAGTACGACATACTCGGTAACTTGACGAACTACAGCCAAACAACAAGGGGGTCAAGCAAAATACGTTGGTAGATAGGCGAGTGTCCAGACCTGTTCTTCTACGACCGTGGTACTGGCTACTTATTGTGTTGTGAGCATACAGTAAAAAGCGGCACCTACATACAGCGTATCAGTGGATGTATCGTCAAATAGGGCCCAACCTGTACAGTTCTCTGCACTTGTGTCTTACCTACCAACAGCCCTAGACCCGCCACTAACACAACACGCGTGCGATCAAGACAGGTGAGAGTTAATACATCCTATCACTGACTGTGAAGCAGAACTGCAGATATGCACGTAAGGCACCAAAACAAACTGCAGCAAAATGACTTTCGTGAAAAGTTTATGTTCCTACCTATAATGCCTAGTCGTTTGTCGCATTGATCACGTGGCTGGCACCTTGGAGAGTGTCTATTATTTCAGCGCTTACACAGCAGTCAATAACAACATTTATGCGAGTCAGAAACAAGCGGCTAATGGTATTACTAGTTGTGTGTCTACCACTACACGGGAGGTAGTTCGCAGAAGCGTAAATTACGGGTCATAATATCACTTAAGGGCGCGGTCTGCCGCAATTTTCATTGCCATTTTTTTATTATTTATTTGTACTAGATATTTTTTTTCTTATTTTAGACACAAAATGTGACTAAATTTGGCTCTTATGAAATTTTTTTATCTCTACTAGTTTTCGCGTAATTACTTGTTAAAATCATATTTTGCATGTTTCCGTTTTAACTACACTAAAACCAACTCATATACCAAACTAAAAAAAAAAAAAAATCACAGTGAATAAAGACATTGCAGGCTACAATGTCTTGCTCATAAAAATAAAAAATAAAAAATATTTGTATTAAAAAAATGCTGAAACTTAAAATAAAAACTTAAAAAATTCAGTAATATTTTTATGCAAATAAATTATATTCTTTATTTTATGAGCATCACATTGTAGCCTGCAATGTATTTATCCACTGTGATTATTTTTAGTTTGGTATATCAGTTGGTTTTAGTGTAGTCCTTAAAATGGAAACACGCAAAATATGATTTAAACAAGCCATTACGCGAAAAATATGAGAAATAAAAAATTTCACAAGAGCCAAATTTAGTCACATTTTTTGTCTAAAATAAGAAAAAAAATGTTTGGTACAAATAAAAAATTTAAAAAAATGGTGATGAAAATTGTGATAGACCGTGCCCTTAATATGCTGGTCGTCGTAGATGAATGAGGGCATTAGTGATAATACGTACACGAAATTTTTCCAAGTTGGTGTAGTTGTAGTTGAGAGATTACGCTTGCTTCGACGTAGATGTTTGGCTATCAGGCACTTGCAAGTGGTCAGCACAGAGGAATTAAGGCTCGTTGTACATAATGGCGGGAGATACGTGGCAGCGGTCTAGTTTAGATAACCGGCGAGATACAAGCACGCAAAGATATCATCGCCTTGTCCCAACGGTACGATGAATGGGTGAAACTGCAGACGATGCTCTCTTTGAACACGAGTACTAACGACGTTAACTCCCTTCCTTCTTCCTCTATACCATAACCACACTTGCGATACAGCGATGGCTTGCGATCGTTGTCGTTTTGCCATGCGAACCGCCACCGACACATTTAGTCTGGCGCGACCAAGATAACGACATTCCGCACACAGTTAGTGTTGTTCGTGAGACGCCGTTCGAGACCTCGAGCCTGTCGTTTTTGAGGTAACACGACTAGCATACTCTTTGATATGTTTTCAGGAAATAAAACACTGTTAGTATCACTGAAATACATTAAAAATTACCAAATTCTTAACCATAACATCTGTACAGTTGATTTGTTAAAAATAAAGCATTGGTCGGACTGTCTTTGCCGCCCGGGGAGCCGATTCAATATCGCTTTTTATGGGTGCAACGCAAAATTTACACCTGCGTTGCGTCTCGTTGCGTTGCTTTGGAATTAAATAATCACATAGGCTTATATGCAACGGAAGTCCCGTTTAACTGGCTCTGCACCGACGCGTTGCGCTGCGTCGGTGCAAACAGCAGATGGCGATATTTAATCGGGGCCCTGGTGAAGAAATAGTCCCACTTTCTAAGCAGAAATTGGTAAATAAAGAAGCACTGGCAGAACTGATACTCTATGGCTAAAAAAAAAAATTAGTGTATGTCGTACTGAATTTGGATAACGTTAATACAAATGAATAATTAGTTTAACGGTCTCTACTGTGCGTTAATTAGGCCTATTCTTGGTTTTAACTGCCTATGCAGACTATTATAATGAAATATATTGCAGAAGCCGTTGCCCACTGGAGTCCATTGGCTAATGGTGAAGTAGTACAGAGATTAAAATATTCATGTCTCGTTCTGCCTTAGCAGTATACTGACTAAAAAAATCGCTCTGTATATGCGTCATATGGTAAGTTAAATATTTGTCGGACAATGTGAAGACTATTAGCAGAATTTAAGTATTAGTCGTACTGTTTAGTGGCCGGTCAGTGAAAATAAAACCATTAAATAGACTGCGCCTGTAGTACACTAGTAAAACAGCAACCATAAATCGTACTGTTTCTGTAACACAATATCAAAATGGGGCATATTATTCTTAACGTCAATGCAGACTATGATTATTCAATAAGTCGCCTATATATTATTTGTGAACACACTTTTTTCTCTGATTCAAATGTCTTTTATTAATTTATTGCGAGCTGATAAGATAGGTGGGGCTTAACTTTTCATCTAAAGCTACATAATTACAGAAAAAAATACAATAATATATTATGCTAATTCAAATAAATACACATATCACTGATTATTTGAACCAAGAACACATTTTGCTATGAATCAGTGTGCGACCAAATGTAACATAAAGCAGGTTTTTGAGTGCACCACTTTGTTCGTTATGAGTTAATGTTACCTTAGATACTAACCTACAATATTCACGTCATCATTTGAAAACACGTGTAAGTGCAATGTAAAGCAGTACATGTTAAAAAGTCAACCACATTGGTATATAGGTACATGTTTTTTTTAACAGATACAATCGTTTGTACTAAAACAAGAAAATGTATGTGATTATCGCGTAAATCACAACAGGTAAAACAATGTGCAGGCGTATTTCATTTTTGGGATAAATACTGTTAGTAAACATGGTTTCTTTGAAATGTGTTATTTGACATGGTGGATATGGTTAAATGTTTAAATGAATCGATTCACAAAAAATGTATCCACTTCACATAAACTACGTCAGTTAAAAGATCATGTCTTGACAATACGTATACTGCAACTTACGGTATCACAAATTCCTTCCTGAAACGTGACATGAAATATTAATCTTAACAAACTGAAGGATAAAACTCAGTGTGTTTCTGATTTTGATGCCTGTTATAGATTCTTTCAGCATTATAAGTGTTGGTCGAAACTGGTAAAACATTATGGTTAATACTCACAAATTACCATACACAGCAGCTATTATAGATATGTCTCTTATTTCATCTATTTCAAATAAGTTTGTTGGCAAATACTTACAATACCATTAGTCAAAATACCGAGATATTATTTTTACTATGGTAGAAGTGCTTCACGTACGTCTGTAATACAATTATTTGATTGGAGATAAAACAATCCTGGCGTTTGGAGAACTTGATTATAAAAATTATTATAGCGCCCACAAAAATTTCTTAAATTTGTTGCTGTAGTAATTAAAAAAAAAAACGGAAATTAACAGTGTCGTCGCCAAATATATCACTTACCAATGTCTATCGCAATGCTACGTATTACATTTAAGATACATAGCATAAACGACGTATTTCCTCAGAATGTGCCTACACTGAAAGCAAAATTTGTAAAAAGCTTTTCCTGCAGAATTATTTTGTAGTAACCACAAAACAGTTTTTCGGTAGCTACAATATTTTAGTAGTGATGTCAACGAAATGTTTTAGTGGTGACTACAAAATAAATTTTGCAGGATAAATACCAGCAAAATATTTTATAGCTGCCACAACATTTTTTCCCGTGTAGTTACAAAATTGTGGACAACGAAGACAATAAATTAGCATAGTTTATGTTTTCAGTTTATACTTAAAATTTATTAACATTAGCAAATAAATATAAAATTCTTATTTGACCGACAATTTAATAAAATTATTGGAAATTGTGAACATAGTGGGTCTACAAAAATATGCTTCTTTTAAACAATATTTAAATTATTTTCTGCCAACATACATCAAATGTTTCTGTAATTTTTAAATGACTCCCGAAATATGGTTTATAGCACAGAACATTGAAATGACCGTAATCTCTAAGGCGAGTCCATTATATGCTCGGTAAATAATTAAGTAGTGTTCGCTTAACATGTATGTAGTATGCTGTCGCCAATTTTGGTAAATTCAGATCAATGGTTACAAATGTTTTTAAAACACACATACATACCAAAGTGATCACATAAGTATACTTCATTTAATTAAGAATGTCAGCTAACTAATGTAGAATCAATTGTACTTTTTCTAAAACCATTTCATAAAAATAAATTTATAAACTGTTGTTTTTAACCCCCGACGCAAAAAGAGGAATGTATAAGTTTGACGTGTCTATCTGTGTATCTGTCTGTGGTCTGTCTGTGGCATCGTAGCTTCTAAACGAATGAACCGATTTTGATTTAGTATTTTTTTTGTTTGAAAGGTGAGTTGATCGAGAATGTTCGCAGCTATGATTCAAGGAAAGCTGTCCAGAGTTTTTTTTTTTTTTTTTTTTAAGTGAATGTGAGTAATTCTACTGGTCTGAACGATTTGAAATTTAGTATCCTGTGAGTCTTTTTTTATTTTTTATTTAAGTCTTAGCTTTTTACGCTTACCATCATAGTTTTGCGACATGACTTCTGGTAAACTTGTATCCGTTAAGGGTGTTCAAGTGAGATAAAATCATAAATTTATATTTTTATGAAATATTGTTAGTTTTGTAGACGATAATTGTGAGTACATTTTACTCTTACGAAACAATTTAGCTTCTGTAGTTTTCTCATAACGGCGCGACAAAGTCAAAATTTGCTTGTTCCGCTGCCATGCAAACAGTGAAAACCAACTGACCTGCATAAACAAAATAATTCACTCTGATACTACATCCCATTAGCTATACTATAAAACATTTAAGTAACCATAACGTAATATTTTAAATTTTTTTTTTTTAAATAGCAAAAGTACAGGAAAAAAGTAGAAAATTCAGTATTTTTTTAAATACAAAAATAGTTCACGGAATTTTTTTTAAAAAGGTTTTATTACGTAACTCGTCATATGTAATTTCACTGTGAATTATTTCATTTAAGCAAGTTAACTGGTTTTCACTATTTGCATGGTAGCAGAACATGCCAATTTTGACTTTGAAGTGCAGTTATGAGAAAACTATGGGAGTTAAAATTGTTTAGTAAGAGGAAAATGTACTCACAAGTATCGTCCACAAAACTAACAATATTTCATAAAAATACAAAATTATGATTTTATCGCACTTGAACACCCTTAATATGTCTAAGACTACTCAGTAGTCAGTTGAATTACAAAAATTTAATGAATGAAAATTTGTACCTGACAATTGCAACCTGACGTTTACGAGTTTAGTAACTTATGTTAAACGAAGTAATTGGTTTTATTCGGGCACCTCATTGGCATACAATGTTAATTTGTTTTAAATTTATTTAAGTAGCACAATCTTAATGTGATTTTGTTTATGATTTCAGGGCTCATCCTTTTGCATATTATGGAAATTCATCAACCGGGATGGCTGATAATCATAGTTTTGCTTACCGGCATAGTTACAAGCAAAAGTTGCAGAAAATGTTGTGATTTATCAGAAGACATTCATGGTCCACTACTTGAAAACTTCGGAGACATTGTAGAGCATTACATTAAACCAAAAACAAAATTACTGGTGGTTTTGATAAGTAGCGACTTGGTTTCGGCCAACGTTGATAGTTTCGTGCGTGTTGTACAATTGGAGGAAAGTAAACCGGTACTTATGCTGCTGAGTTTTAATAAAACTTACGAATCAAGTTTTGTAAGTTATTCTAATTATGCCAGTGGCAAAATAGGTTTTATAGTGTTTACAGACTGGGAACACAAAGAAATGTTCCTGACTTTTGTTTTTAATATGTCAAAATACAAACGCTCGGATGTTACAACCTATTTCTTGATAGTTTTGCTATCTGTAAATCCATTAAATCAAACGATGGTCGAAGAATTTCTAAAGATATTATGGACCGATTATGGAATCCTTGAATGCGCAGTAATATACAAGAACAGTGAAGACACTTCTTCATTGACAACAGATGACCGATATAGTCTCAGTTACAGTGTAAGAATTATCACCTACAATCCTTTCTTGTCAGAGGGAGTGTCACAAATGATAAGACCAGTCCTCAATCCATTTGCCGATAAGCTTCTTAATGTGTACAAATATCCTGTTACTATTTTCATGCATCATTTCCCACCCTTCACCTTCAGAAAAGTTCAACCTGACGGACAAGTTATCAATTCTGGATTCGGATATACAGTATGGAATATTGTGTTGAACTACATGAACGCAACTATAATCACAAAAGATTTGGAAGGCAACCAAGCTTTGTCAGACTCATGGGCTTCGACAGACAAATACGAATGCGATGTTTCTGCTAACTTTAATTTCATGACGAATTCAATCAAGGAAGTTTCCATGTATCCCTTCGACACTGATTACTTCGTTTTCGTAGTTCCTAAATCAGGGCAGGTGCCTCGCTGGATGAATTTTTTAGTACCTTTTTCTAATGGGACGTGGTTGGCATACACTGCTGTCTTAGTTTTATTTGTTGTTATTTGGAAATATGTAATGCGGTTTTCATCTGACAGTGTCGTAGAAAAAGTTGGCATGCTGGAAATTCTGTGTGAAATGGTTTGGGGCTACTCTGTACACATCCATTCAATGCTCCCACCACGATTGTTTCTCCTTTCAGTCTTGTTATTCAGCTTATTTTTTAACATGAAATTTAGTGGTTATCTGACTAGCATCCTGACTAGCCCGCAGTACTACGACGACATTAACACTTTAGAAGATCTGGTTAGGAGTGGATTCAAATTCGGGATAATTTATACCCCAGAGAGGCTGGAGAAGGAGAAGCGCAGCGCGGACAGGCAAGACAAGCTAACATATTTCGTAGTGACCAACATTGTGTCAATCAAGAGCAACGAAGAAGGTCTTGAGATGACGGCTGTGCATCGCAACTTCAGTGTATTGTTGACGATACTAGCAGCGCGCTACACTGTCGGCCGGCCCGAGTATCTCAAGCATGGATACCCACTGTTGCACTACACAAGACTGCGAATCGTGGGCCTGCTACTGGTATTCTTGGTTCGCAGAAATCACCCGCTCCGACCACGCTTCGAGGTCCTGCACTGGCGGCTCAAGGAGACGGGCATCTTCAGCAAACTGCTGGCTGACGCAGTGGGCGAGACAAGATCCGTCCTGTACGGTACTGACTATGAAGCCATGTCCGTGTCACACCTACAGGCAATGTATTACATGCACCTGATTGGGATAGGCACTAGCACTGTTCTATTCCTTTTGGAGCTGCTGCACTATCGCCTAACTAAGCACCATTAGTACGGCCAGCCATCTTCTGAAGTATTCTTACATGTACAGTATAATTTTAGTGGTCTGATACTGAAATGAATTTATCCCCACACGACGTAAGGTCATGTTAGGTAGATTCAGAGTGAGTGAGAGAATTTTGATCAGCGCTTAACATCGAGGTCTTTTAGCGCTGGTGAGGGGTAACAGGATGTGGGTATGGAGCAGCGACGGGATGAAAGGGCAGGGAAACGGGAGATCCCCGAGAAAACCCGCCGACCATTGGCGTCGTCCGACACGATTTCCACATGCGAAAATCCGGGCCGCCTTGGTGGGAGGCGAGAAATCTGACCTCTCGGCCACCGCGACCCTTTAGGTAGTTTCTTTTTCGCAATCGTGCAAAAAACATTTTTAAACATAATTTTTAGAATAGCAGCCATACGGTACATAATTATTTTCAAGCGTTTTGCAAAATAATGCACCGTACGTTCGCCAAAAATTATTTTGCTTGATTTGGCTTATTTTCATTAAAAAATATAAAAAATTATGATTTTTTTGCTTCCAATAAATGAGGTACAAACTGTTATATATTTATGACAATACAATGTACGGATTCTTCGATATGAATGTTTATGTTGCTTTAAAATGCATATTTTCAAAATTCCTGTAAAACGACCGGATGAGGCTTTAAACCTTGAAGTTATCATTATCTGTAGACGTATGGTCTTACAGGTATAGACATAAGGTCGAGGTATTTTGAAATTGTTTTTTTTTAAAAAGTCATCTTGCATCCTTTCGAATGTAAGAGATCCATTCATAGCATTAAAGAAATATTAAGGTAAGTGGGCTTTGCGTCTTGCGACGTCATTAGAGATGGTAACACACAACCTGGTACAATGACAAGAGATGGGAGAAGAGTCGGCTATGGCCTTTGTTAAGGAACTATCATCACAGCACTCACATGGAGCGATTTCGGGAAACCACGGGAAGCCGGGGCCGGGAAACAAACCCTTGTCCTCTCGTATGCGAGTCCAACGTCTTACTGTTGCATCACATTGCTCGGTATTAATGACAATGGTTTGACATTTTTAAGAGACAGTCACAGGTCAGGACACTTGTCTCCACTGTGCCTAGTGGTAAGCTTTGAACATGTTTTTGTAATTGAGTTCTTTTCGTTTCCACTCACTCTTTAGTTCCACCGTTGCTCCATACTCACCTCACATCTTCATCAGGATTACTCGTGGTCTCCCTATTAAGACCTCGCTCTTTAGTTTTGCTGTGGTTTCGAGGAAATTGTTTTAACGAAAACTAATACATATATCAAAAATTCATTCTTACCGTTTTAACACTTATGTACCATCGTTTGTATCTGAATTTTTCTGTTGCCATACACCAAACGGATTTTTAAATTTTTGCCTCTAAAATATTACATATTTTGTTGTCAAAATAAAGCCAAAATGAAACAAAATAATTTTTTGCTAGCAAACGGTACATTACTTAAAAAAAAAAAAAACGCTCTGATAAAATTGTGTATCGTATGATTGTACACAGTCTAACATTTTTTCAAAGCATTTGGCTTAAAAAAAATTCGAGTTATTTGTAATTGTTTGAAAAAAAAGAAAGATCATGGCCTCAAGGGCACGTTCTACAGATATTTATATCACCATGTTTTTATCTTTATATTCGTACCGCATACTTGTTTTTTTTTTTTTTTCATATATTAAACACAAAATGTGACAAAATTTTGCTCTTATGATTTTTGCTATCTCTCATAGTTTTTGCGTAATGGCTCTTTAAAGTCAAAATTTGCATGTTATTGTTTTAAGGACCACACTAAAACCAACTGACATACCAAACTAAAAAAATTCATAGTGAATAACGATCTTGTAGGCTGCAAGTTCACCTACGTTAAACTACAAAATAAAATATTTTTGTAATTAAATAAAAATGCAAAATTTTAAAATAATAATTTAAAAATTTCAATGTATTTTTTAAATACAAAAATATATTATTTTGTGGTTTGATATAGGTGAACTTGTATCCTACGAGATTGTTTTCATTGTGAATTTTTTCAGTTTGGTATGTCAGTTGGTTTTAGTGTGGTCCTTAAAACGGAAACATACAAATTTTGACTTTAACAAGTCATTATGCGAAAACTATAAGAGATAAAAATTTCATAAGAGCCAAGTTTAGTTACGTTTTGTGTATAAAACAAGAAAAATAATATCTGGTACAAATAAAAATAAAAAACATGGTGTGGAAAATTGTTGTATACGAGTCATTACGAAAATACTATGAGAGATAAACAAATTTCGTAAGAGCACAATTTAGTCACATTTTGTGTCTAATATATGGAAAAAAATATCTGGTACAAATAAATAAAAACATGGAGACGAAAATTGTCGTAGACCATGCCCATAAGAGTAGCAATCCTGAACACAAAGACTAACAGCAGGCAAGTGGCGAGCGAGCCTTAGCCCCAGAGGTTAGCAGGCCTTGACCGCACTGGTTGTGTTCTCATTACACAATATTCAAAGGGATGACGCATTTATATTTTTCAAGTAAATTGTAGTCAACATGTTTATCTATGCCCCTATGTTTGTATTTTTTAAAATTAATTTGACAAGAATCCATAGATTTTTGTAGTTACTCAATCATTCAACATATATGGTGCAAAATAATTTATTTAAACTACAGTTGTGAAACTGCAGTTTTGCAGTTGTCAGCTACAGTATTACAGTAGGACAGCTGTTAGGTAATAGTTATTAACTGTAATTTTACAATTTCAACTGTAGAATACGGTCATTGCTCAGTTATTCACAGTCGATAGTGCAAAATAGCATTGGAGACCACAGTTATGAAACACCAGTTCTGCAACTGTGAATTACAGTACTACAGTTGGGAAACTGTTTGTTTATTGTTTTCAGCTCTTTGACTACAGTTCAGTTACTGTAGTCTTACAGATGTCAACTTAAAAGGACTGTTATCAATCAGTTGTCCATGTCTATGGTGCAAAACAGCATTCGGAACCACTGATAACGGCGGTTCTGCAGCTGTCAACTACGGTATTACAGTTAAACAACAGAACTGTAATTTTATGGTCGCAACTATTAAACTTCAGTTATATGACAGTTATATTTGTGCTACTAACAGTGGGACTGCAGTTGGACAGTTGTAATATGATAACTTGCAACCGCCTAACAACAGTTAGATTAACTACAGTAGTATTGTTCCTGTAAAACAGAAGTCGTAACAACGGCAACATTTAAGTTAAGGTAGATTTTGTGTTTGCTGTCAATAAACAGTTGGTAAACGTATTTTTTTTTTTTTTAATTTTCACTGATTGTCAAAAATTGTTGACATGGATTTTTGCATGTGGGAATCGCGTCTGTCGCTGTTGTACGGAGATATTTTTGGGGAAGTCCCGTTTCCTTCCCTCACCACCTCATTCCAGCACTGATCCATGTTCATCTTGGATCGGTTCACAAAACCTTGCTGCTAATGTGAAACACTCGCCTTCTTGGAATTAATTTTATTTATAATATTTCTGTGAAAGAATCTATGTAGACATATTTAGCCGCGCTAGGGCACAGAACAACTTGGCTGATAACTAATTTATAGTTAACGTTATAGGATTGACCTTTGCTCTAATAATCTCAGAAACTAGGATATAACTTGATCTGATACCGGTTTCCATTAACTATTTATAGAAATTGCAATAGATTCTGCTCTACCCAGAAGGCTTGTGGAAATCATCAATTAGGGCAATTTTTCTTGCTGTTTGGTTTGCTTGTTTGACCAATTATTCTGTGGTGTTGACGTTGTAGTGGTTTAGAAGATCAAAAGTTTTGTCTTAATTATTTTGTTAGTACCTGGGATAACTAATACTAGTATTTATTAAAATGAGTTGGCCTAATTGTCTTTGCCAATCAATATTTTTACATTTATGTTCAGTTTGCAGGTAGTTGTTTTATTACATTAATTTTATGTGATGATGCTTCAACGAGCCAAGGTTCGTTCAGAAGATACTCAGAACAACACATTTCACACACTAGGTGCAACTATACAATTAGAAGACTCTTGTAAAATTACATAGATCGTAAGAAAACAATAAATTTTTACAGTTTCGCAACTTGTACACAGATACATAATCATTAACCAAGTAATAATAAATCAAATAAGTGAATCACATAAATAGCCCAATGAAATCAATAAACTCACATTTTTATAATGAAGGCTACAATAACTTACTTACATATAAAATGACGAGGATTTATTAGAAACAATTACTCATTAAGTCTAATGTGACATTTTCATTTGTTGGTAACAAAATCTACTTATGACTGGAATAAAATATACATAAATAAGCATCATAAATACTTCACCAGAAACACGTAATGCTGGTAAAATGTTTTATTAAAACGTTGGCGAAGAATAATTGTATTGTTACAAGTTTGAGAGCACAAACTTTATATGTGGGCAATTCCCATGAGTTCTTTGGGATAGAGGTCTATTAATTATAAATAAAAGAGTTAAATTAAGTACTGGATTTAATAGCTCACAAAGCTATGAAATACACATAACAGTAATCAACTATAACTCTCACAACACAATTAATTACACACACAATTAGTACTGTTCCACAGAACGTTAATTAACTTAGACAATTAAAGCACAAGAGTATTTACCATTAATTAATTAAACACTACAAATCACAAAATCCTGTCATATATCCAATCAACAGTTACTCAAATGACAATGTACAACCTTAACAGTCCTAAGGGAGGATGGCTCACCATGTACAGTACATCCCCCAGAGTGCATCGCTGTCTTCACTCCTGAAGTCTTCGGTTCGACTCTCGTCGCACACCTCTTCTTCACCTGTCGACCCGCAGCAGAAGCCCTCTTGGCTCACCCAGTACTGCTCCGAAGGTATGTGACTGTAGCCTCGCAGTAGACTCCGACGTCACCAAGACGTCTTCCTGACATCACCAAGATGTCTTCCTGACATCACCAAGATGCCCTCACCAGCCTCTCTGCACAAGCTTAGCACCTCCTCCGAGCAGTACCAATAGCGAACTCTCGAAGCACTTCTTCTCTTGAATCACCAGGCAGACAGTCTCCTCAAGTCATCAGTTACTGCACTCCTCGACACAACACCGTCAGTGTTGCTCTCCACAGCTCACCACCTCTGCAGCACTCCAACACAACACCACAAGTGTTGTTCGTCCATCCTGCAGCCCGCTGTCGTCACACAGCCTCGACACCGACCTATGCCGTCGTGCTGCCATCCTCGAGACGCCATACCTCGTCAGCTCAGTCGTGCCGACAGACAACACCTTAGTGTTGTCTGTCCCTTCTGCAGGGCGCTGATGTTACTCAGACTCGACACCGATCATTGCTGCCGTGCTGCCATCCTCGTGATGTCACACCTCGTCAGCTCCGCCGATGTTACATCAGCCTCGACGCCGTCAGCGTCGCCTCTTGGCCCGTCACTTCTCACGACGTCCATTGCCACCCAGTGGCAACACCGCCCCTAGGGGCGCTCGCTGCCTCACACCTCTCTCGGTCTCACTTCATCTTCACTATCACAAGACTGCAATACTAGACTCTTCACTACTAGACTGACTCGTCACGACTCTCACTTCCTTACTGTCTCTTCACTACTAGACTGCCTCATGTTGCGCAGTTCCGATGCTTTTATACGGCCCCTTCAATGACGTCAATGACTGATGACATACAGTGACCTAGAGTCTAAAAATAGACATTACCACGGTCGTAGTAGTTGAGAGTCATGTACTCGCACTGGCGTCATCGGGGAAAACCAGTGACGTCTCTCGGGAGTTGCGACATAGCTGCGGAAACCCATGACACCACTGGTTGACTCACGGGGCTGACCACCCAGCATGATGTAATGTGCCTGCTGCCCGGCCAACACGCAACAGTATTATTCAAATTTATTTTTCTATTTGCTTTCGAAATATGTCATAAAATTAGTATAGTGATAATTTATTCCTCTTAATACGCATGTGTGCATTGTCTACTCTAGCGAATTCATTCGTCTTATGAGATTGAAATTTTCTCAGTTTCCACAGAGATGCTACGCATTTTTTTTAACACAATACATTTACACGGAAGAAACTACACGAAGGCTTTGTACCTTGTATCGTATGCAAATATATGTTGTGCTTTATTAAAAAAAAATGTAGTTGTGATGTTTAGGTTAGTACTAGTTTCACATTGAATAAATATAGAGCCTTGTAATCTCTGCATAAAACACCATTAACACATTAAATGTATCAAACATACGTTTATTAAGTTCTGCTAAAGCCTCTAGGTTTAATAAAAAAATAATAAGAAAAATTTAACGTTCCAGTTTTATTTCATAGTATCTGTGTCAACCTAACCAAATAAGTTACCGTATATTCTGAAAAATGTTACATTACAAATAGAAGTAATGCTGCAGAAGCTTACATAAAACTCATAGGCCGAAAAATAATTAAAGCCATATTGATATACTGTATAAATATGTTGTGTGGGAAACATCTGTGCAAAGTACAAGAACATCACTACTTTCTAGGTAGATAAAACGTTGGAAGCGTAGATACTTTACATCATGCAACTAAAAAATAAGTGCAATTATACACATAAACAGGAGTATGCATCCTAGCAAATTAGCAGAGAGTGACGTGCCGACAATAGCTGGTCCAACGTAGACTGGCCTGTTATTACAATGAAATGTTCAGGAAATATGATTACAGTAGACTCTTGGTTATCCGTCTGGTCAGGCAGGTAATGCACAAAGCCGGATTACACAGAAGACTAATTTAAAGTGACAATACAGTTAAATGTCGTATATAATGAAACAAATAACACAATGCCCATCACATGAACACAAGACCGTATTTAAACAAAATGTTTAGACTCATGATATATTTTAATGTATATACAGTAAATAAACCTTTTTAAATGTGAGGTCGGTGTATCCAAAGGCCTAGACCAACCAAATGCATAATTGCCGCGCTCTACATAAGGCTTATCAGTCTTTCTTAGCTATTTAATACAAAATTTTGTACTGCACTGAAATGGTTTTGCTAAATTATTTACCATTATATTTCTCAGTTGTTATCAATTTTGGTAAAAATATTTCATAGAACGAGCAGGAAGTCAAACATGAAGATTTACACAATCTTCAAACAACTACTGATACGCCGTTATGCTGAATTACAAATTTATATGGCACCATTAGCAACACTATTGAACACAAATGCCATATAATTCGGTACAATGTATAAATTAATTTTGTTTTGCTTTTGGTTGGTATAATTACAGATATATTTGTTGCGTTTCAGAACCACGTCATACATACGATTATACAATTGCATACAATCATATACAACATATGATCAACACAGGATTTAAACATGAAAATTGGTGATTCAAAGTCGAGTTCCTCGGGTAAGCGTAATTTTTAATCTGAGACCAGTAAAAATATTGTTTCAAACAATGCGGTTTGCAGTAATCAAAGCCATTGGTCATTATATTGCTAGTGGCTTCAACATGTTGTTCAGTATTTCTAGGGCCCGGTAGTTTTCGCAAAAAGATTTTTGCCCCACTTTGTTTCAGTGTCTTACGTGCACACCTGCAGTTCAACTTCATGGCTATTGACAAAGTATTTTTGTGCAGAGTCGTTATTCATTTGACTGTGCCAATCAGTACACGGATAACTGTCACACATCACGTCTGTGATTTGCGGGTTTAACCTCCACACGCTGGGTGTTACGGCGTCCAATCACTGACCACATAGCAAAGATGCAGGTGCGTACGTAAGGCACTGAAACAAAGTGCTGCAAAATTCTTTTCGCGAAAATTACCGGGCTCTAAGTATTTCATGTATATGCATGTCAGATATACAAAGTGTGCAGTAACAAATGCATAGTAAACACACCACGCTAATCCTGCACTGAATGAAAAATTTTGTAGGAATATTCAGTGCAATATTATTTTGCAATAACCACAAGATAATTTTGTGGTGATCACAATATTTTAGCGGTGTCAACAAAATGAATTTGTGGTGACCACGAAATTAATTTTGCAGGGAAAATACCCACGAAATATTTTGTAGCTGCCACAATATATTTTTTTTTTCCGTGTGGGCTAATTTGCAGACGAAAATGTACATCACAAAATAATGTACGATGACGTTTTTCATGCTGAATGTGGCAGCACAGAACAGTAGTCAGCTGACTCTTGCGTTCCATAGATATTTTACTTATCTTACTACTACTGTTCTGACCTGCATATTATGCGTGTAAGTCACTGTCGTAGAAGAACAGGTCTGGACACTCGCCTACCTACCAATGTATTTTGCTTGACCCCCTTGTTGTTTGGCTGTAGTTCGTCAAGTTACCGAGAATGTTGTACTTTTCGGTGCTGTAATCCGGGTGGTCGGACTCAAACTCCGCCCACTTTTTTTTTCCATTGTTAACATTATAAAGTAATTAAAGATTGCTGGAGCCATGATTTAAAATTGTGAGCGAAGGAAGTATTTTTATAAATTGATCAAAAAAATACGTTTTGTTAAATTGTTTATTGTAGTGGGAGGGAAGTGGGTGGAGTTTGAGCTCGACCGCCTGGATTACAGCGCCAGAAATGAACAGCATTATCGGTAACTTGGTGAACTACAGCCAAACAACAAGGGGGTCAAGTTTCCATGCGAGTGTCCAGACCTGTTCTTCTACGGCCGTGGTGTAGGTACAATTACCGAGCAGTACAGGCATGATTCTAAGTTTACTTGACGTAACATACATGAAACAATACTTGAAAGTGGAGCGCAAAAGGAGATTTTCTGCGTGCAGTGTTGCCACATTGTGCACAAAATATGTCGTCGCACAACATTTTGCTACTTACATTTTCATCTTCAATTTAGTCGAGAATTTGCGTGGGTGCTTATTGTGCGGTTTATCCTGGACATGCTGAATTGTATGTTAAATCAGTAACTGATTATTTTTTGTTTGCGCACACTCACATTAACGGCAGTACAGATGTGTATTGTATTATTAAAGAACACGCAATAAACAAGCTATTTCGGTCAAGGTATTATAATAATTTGTGTTTCGGCTGTTAATGTTCTGGTTGTACACAACTGAAGTAATATAACGTAGTGGTCATGCTAACGTCATTTCAGCAGGGTATGCCAAGTTCAATTCTCTGCACGGACTCACTGAATTTTCTGCACAAGGAAAACATGGAAAACATTTTTTGGTGTATGTATTTTTACCTCAGAGTGCACCTATTATTGTATCACTGCATCCTAATTCTGCTCCATCTCGACCTCACTTCGTTCTTAAGTTACGTAAGGCTACCACAGAAACATTTATAGAAAATAATAATAAAAAAAGCAACAACCGTACAAATCAAATGAAATGTGAAACTGCAACACGTTAGAGTCAATGCGAGATAGTGTTCACATTTTCACCAAGAGATGGCGTGAGCGTGCTTCGCTACTGAAACAAGTTTAGCCTACTATGTGTCGTACTTTTTAGGATGAAAAAAATGTGTTAGTTTCACGCATACACAGAAGTATCACAATATGATGTTTGTCAGATTAAATAAAATAACATATATTCGGTTAATTGTTAAATATTTTTAACTGTTAGACATTTTGTTTGAAACTGCTTGTTATATAACAGTTCGGGAAGGCGAGGTGCCTATATTATCGCGAAGTGCCTTTATTGCCTTTATTACCTCGTCCTCCGCCAGGGCATTGTGCTCACCCACAGTGCCCTGGATAAAGCCAGCGCCCATCCAAGATAAAGGAAAGAAAATAATAAAATAAATAAAACACAGTTCCTGCACCTCTATCTGCTGGAGATTTCACCTCTCCACTAACAAAGAAAGCTCGACATTCCTCTGTTTCCAGTAGCTAATTATATTTAATTCGTGTAACTGCTGAGTGGTTACACTCCTATTCTTTCTACGGTTTCTATGCCGGGTTTGTTCCTCTCTCTTCTTATTTACAGGTTAAGCTATAGGTACACTCAGGGAGGCAGACATGGCCCCAAAAGTGGCCATGTCTGTCCAAAACTTCTCTGCCATGATGCTTGTCTCCTTGCATGAAATCTCTCCCTTGTAGGCGTATGTATAGGTCTCAGCCCTGAGACGCACTTGCGTCCTGCTCCTTCCCCGGACCTCTACCATAACAAAGTAGTTAGGGTAAGTTAGCGAAAAAATCGTTATCGTGTGCTAAACGACGGTACTGATCCTTGATCGCACATGAAAATAATCTAATGTTTGTATGTACGGTTTCATTAACGACAATGTTAGTTTTGTTTTTTCGAGTGTTACATGGAACGAAATGAACACGTGCATTACGTGTTTCACAATGTTATCAAACACGTAGTAGTCTAGCTAAGGATAATTCTACTACAGGTTACGAAACTCAATGTTGTTAGTTTGGCAAGGAAAAAATTCTGCCGCTAGTTGCGCTACTGTCAGTACGAGGCTACGAACTTTGCCGAGGATTCACGAATTAACCTTACCTAGGCCGAAAATGGGAAGATATAGGAAGCTTGCTTCCTCCCCTCCCAGTCGCGTGACGTAGGCTAAGGTATTAATTCGTAAAGGCGTCACATTCGCGAATCCTCGGCACCCACCTCGGCAAAGTTCGTAGCCCCTTCACCGACACCAGTGCAACTGGCGGCAGAAATTTTCTCTTGTCAAACTCGTCCAGAAGAAATTAGTTTATTTTTCTAGCTAGTAGTAGAATGAACCTTAGTCTAGCTTAAAACAGATCTAACTACTCAGCTTGTTTTGGTATAGGTAAGCAAAAGAAACTTTAATTTTACCTGTTTTAAAGAGTATTTAACTTACATTTATCGTTTCCGGAATGATTGTTTACCAGTATATTGAATTGGTGATGTTGTTGGACAGACGATATGCGTACGTCCATTTCACGTGGAAGAGATTTGTTGAGATCACATATTTAAAAACGTATTTATGGGTGGTTCGCGATAAGTGATGTTAACTGTTGAGTACGACACACCGGCTATACACTTTGATTGTTGCCTACGTTGCTTTGTTTATGTTCGAAAGTAGCAGGAAACTACACATTAGACGAAAGGATAAAAGTAACGAAGAATTCAAAAGTGCTCACATTAACCCGGACATTTATCTTCACTTGTCACTGCTGCAGTTTGTGTCTGTATTTAGACGAGGAAAACTAAGATATGGACGTTTGCACGATACATTGTTGACATTTTGATGTACGGCAGTGTTTAAATTAGGGAGGAAACACAACGGAAGTGCAGTGCATAAATCTAAGATCAAGCGTGCAGATATCCTATCTTATACAAAAAATTACCTCGCAGGTAGTAAACAAATGCAGGTATCAGTGTTTGTGTTTACATGCAGCGCAGAATAGTACGAACTGGCTAAAAATAGAAATTCGCCAAGGTTTTTGTGATTGCACACTTTATTTATCCCAACCCCCCCCCCCCCCACACACACATACATTTATATATATTCACACACACATAAACTGGATGTAACCTACACAAACAACAGCCTCATAAGCACACCACGCGAGTCATAGGCTAAAATGGAAACGAAAATGTTAGTGGCAAAATATACATTTTATTTTCACAATGTGACAACATAGCACTGTACAAACTCCCTTCTTGCGCTCCACAGATATCTTCCTTACCTTACTACTAGATGCTGTTCTGACCAGCGTTAGGTTAAATCCTGAGCAGTCCAAACATGATTCTATGTTTACTTTGTGTTGCCACATTCCGCACAACATTTTGCCACTAACATCATTTTCGTCACCAATTTAGCCCAGCATTCACATGGTGTGCTTATTTGGAGTTTGTTTCTGGTTATCCTCTCTCTCTCTCTCTCTCTCTCTCTCTCTATATATATATATATATATATATATATATATACATATATATGTATATATATATACACATACATACACACACATAAATCACACACATCACCAAACTATAGTCAACGAGAAGTTAAAGTCCACTTCATCCTCGGACCCATCTAACCATTTTTGCACTACCTAACAGCGAGCAAAGAAGTTGTACGTTAGGAATAAGTGCAATTTTCAAGTGAACACAATCAGAACTATAATAAATTATTTTTTAAATTTTATGAGCCATTTTTTTTAGGAAAAAGTTTCTACAATAAATTTTAGAAAGTATTGTAACAATGTAGAACATCCGTTTTGTTGTCAATATTTTTTTTATCGTTTAGATTTATTTTGGATATTGAACGGCTATTAGTGTGTGTGTGTGAGTGTGTGAAGACACAATTCTGGTAATTAACAACGTACCTGTGCGTGTGATTTGTTAATAGGAATTCGTATGCCAGTAAGCTGTGTTATGCCACCAAGAGAGGTGGATATTCACTAACACCTAGTTCACAGCCACCCCTCCTGTCTATTTGTGTACACTAGACTAGATTACTGTAATATATAAAGCTTTTTTGAGGAAAAATACACACTAATTACATTTAGGAGCTGTTCAGAATTACCAACTAGCAAACGCAGTAGTAATCGACATAATGCTACACTACAGGAAAAGTAAATTAGCTTTAGTAAAGGAAATCAAGTAAGGATTAAGTTTCTATTAAAATAATAATGCAAGCTGCGATTTAGTTGTGGGCTTATTTAGAGCTTCGGAATTTGCTGAAAATTCAGTAAAATAACAATAAAAAAATAGCTGTTAACAGAAAAGATAAGTTAATGAAAATGAAAACGAAATATGGTAGTAAAATTTACAAGATTTATAACAAGCCTTATTTATTTGTTTATTATATTGTAAATTAAATTGTTAGCACTGTATAAAAGGGATAACATTCTCTTTGGCTGTTCAGTTAGGTTGGGCACAAATAAACAAGTTCTAAGGGATTCGCACGTATGCTATATGTTTGTAAAACAGCAGTTTCCTTAAATAAGTAGAAATTTTTTCATAAAGTTCATGATGTTGTTGTCAAAAATAACGTAAGTCAATCATACGTTGGCAGGAACACACTATTAACCAATACCGGACAGCTTGTGCAGTTCGGTAAGAATGCTGATTGTTTCCACGAAAAGCCAATCAGCATCAGCACTACGTTTTATTAATGTTACTCAGACTCCAGGGAGGGGGGCTCGGGCCCATCACTTTGACCTTTCATATATAGTTTATCTGTAAAATATTACAAATAGTTAAAGCGGCATATTCAATTTTTTGTAGGAAAAATCTTAAATAGCACAATTTTGCACCTATAAACTAACTTTTATCCGGGGAGGGCCCCCGAGTCCCCCTTTCTTTGACTCGGTATGTCGACATAGCTACTTCTTAGGAATGCCCCTCCCCCCTCCAATAAAACCTAGAGCTGTATCCGCCACTGATGTCACACATAAAGTGCACTTTATATAATACGTTTCCATTAATTTCCATTTTTAAACGGAACTGTACTTTAAATGTACACCTACACTTCATTTTGTTCTCGAGTTCAGAGTTATTTAGAATATTTCTAACGTCGGTCTACGGTTGTGCATGACATTTGAAAATTCCAACACTTACGGTATCAATCAATAAAATATTGGATTGGTGACGGGAGGCAAATATTGATGTATAATTTCTTGACTTAACCTTACAAGTTAAAAATGGAGGTCATGATTTTAACTAAAACACAACTACCAATGCTTGTTTTCTACTTAATATGTAATTTAGGGAACTAAAAATATACTGTTTCAAAAATTGCATTTTATTATGTTAATTTACTATTTACAGAATTGCATATAGACCGTCCATGGCACAGTCATATTATTTACACACGTGTAGTCTACAATGTATTTCACATTACCCTTCACTCCCCCCCACCAAAAAAATATTAAATTTGCCACAACACTCTCAACGAATGTCTCTTACCATGCTGTACTCGCTGGTCTCCTCATACTACGCACTCTCTCGTCCTCCGCCAACAACTCTTCTCAACTCAAGTCTTTCAGCTCAGACCACAGAACTCTCAAGGTCAAGGGCAAATCGCCCTTCCATGACTACACAGCTATTTACAGAGGGCTTCTCTAACAAGGAGCCGATAGAAAGCTCACCTGGAACATAATAGCCTTCCTTGCATTGTAACTTATATTTCCAGACTTGTGTGATGGCAACCTCACACCGCTAACGCGGACAGTCTCGATCTAGCATGATCGAAGACAACGCAACCCCGTAACATAACAGTTGGATATCAAAAGGTAAGTTGAAGGAATGGAGATAGCGCCTATTATCTCATTTCAGCCCTTCGTACGAGAGAGCAATAGGCACGTACAACATCATGGGCGTCGTGTGAGGTTATGCAAGGGATAGGGGAGGCAGTCACCGTATGTATAACGTATGTCGCGTTAAACATATGTCGGCTTGGCTTTTAACATGTGTTTTGTATGTAACCATATTGCAACTGGTAATTTAAATTAACAGGAAAGAGGAAACGCCTACGGACGCAATGGTAATTTTTAACACATTATCTTACAAACGTATTTAATTCTATTTGTTGCTGCTCAAGGAATTTTTAAAGAAACCAGTACCTACAAGATTTTAAGAAATCTCAAACAGACAAACAAACTGTAACAGGTCGTTGGGACAAATTTTTAGGAGCTATATATAAATAATGTAATGAAAAACAGTTGTTAGGGAATGGAAGTTCGGAGACGTTTTATGTGAATGCTAAGTGCTCCGGTTTCATTCTTCTAAGAGGTAAACATTCTGCGTCCTTGTAGAACGAATACACCCGGCATTCAACGTGGTTGAAACGACTACAAAGTCCTGATTGCAATAACCCATCTTACCCTTATTGTTCTGGATTAACGGTGAGCTGCGATAACGAGCGATGAGAGTAGTCGATTGAAGATTGTGACTGAAGCAATTGCAGTCAGATGTGTATAGACGATAAAATATAACCGTGTGTCGTTCATCGATGTATTGCAAAGCGAAAAGTTAAGATATCAGGTCTCAGGCATCTTATTAACACACGGACGCATGACAATTAATGTCTGCAATCAATCCGGGAAAATGATATGGCTAGGGAGGAGTGGCACAATTTTCAGCACCTTCATATTGATAACGTACGAAAATGTTTAAGAGAATGTAAAGTATAAATATTTACCTCCACTCCTACAGTTATACATGTAGTACCACTGTTTCCTGGGAGGTAGGCAGCTTATTATTGCTGTCTACAATGCTAACAACTTACCTGACATCATAACAGGAACAAGTGATGTGGGTTGAGAGGGGTTTACGACCTTTAATAACGAGGTATTTAGAGTTGATGAGGGTGGGAAGAGGTAAACGGACAACGCAAAAGCCGTGCCCGAGCCATGATTCAAACCCAGGACATCTCGCACCGTAGACCGACGCCTAATCGACTGCACTACGGAGGCTGGCAACACGCACAGTCGAAGGCGCCTAGTAACTAAACGGAATGTCTCCTTAGATACATTTTCTAACATAAGTTGTACTGTGTTATGCATCACTTCTGTGTACCGTTTGTAATACCGACGACCCAGTTCAAAAGGGGAAACAACTAAAAATGTCAAGTTTTGAGTAAAATGCATATAGAAAGATTTTCGTTTCGCCGAAAAATCTGTTAATTGGCATATTTGGTTGGTGTTAATTTGTAGTAAAATACAGAGGCAACTGTTTAAGGTGTTCAAAATGTTTATAGTCTACCTTTGCTGAAATTATCTCATCTTAAGGACGTTGGACCCATAAAAATTCAAAATTTTATATTTGTGCCAAACACTGGTCACCTTTTACACGTAAGATAACATGTAATTTCCAAAATAAAAAAAAATTTGTCCCATAGTTTTAGCATAATCACCTATCAAAGTCGCAAAATGGCAGTTGCGGTGTAGCCAAATTAATAAAAAATAATTAACTTGCAAAAATAAGATAATTCATATTAATTCTTAATGGTGTGAGCTACTTCAAGACACTTTTGTGAACACAAAACGATACATTTTTGTCTTTATAAAAATTTGATGAAAATGAGTAAATTTTTGCATAACTTTAGCTTTTGGCTACTACTGAGATATTAAAAAACTAACTTTGTCAACCATGTCATAAAGTACATTGATACACTGACTATCAGTTACTGTAATTTTGAATTTATTAGTTAATTACTTTTTTTATTTTGGCTACACCGCAATGGCAATTTTGTGACTTTGATGAGTGATTATGCAAAAACTATGGGGCCTAATTTTTTTTTTTATTTTGGGAAATGACGTGTTATCTGATGTGCAAAAGTTGAACAGTGTTTGGCACAAATATAAAAAATGAAATTTTACGGGTCCAACACCCTTAAAATAAAAGAAATACAATTTATAGCTCTTTACTGGCAATCAGAATAAAGTGCCACGTTGTTTAAACAAGTGAATTTACGTGTTGTTTTTCTTTTCAACTGAGTAGAGTGCACCTATGGCTATGTGTTGGTGAGCCAAACTAAAAAATGCAATTTTTTGAGTTGTTTTCCTTTTGAACTGTTTTCCAATGTATTAATTATTCTTCAGCTTTAAATCAGTCCTACAAAGTTATTTTAGTCCTGTATCCTGCGGTTATAAATATTGACTAAATACATTTTTTAAAGACTGTTTAAAACCTGAAGAAGTTTTAGCATATTTTACTGCTACCTTACAATTAATTGATGCAGTATACTGATGCAGGACACCTTTCAGCTATTCCTCATCGCATGGGCTATAATTAGAGGTGAGTGAATTTCGCATATTCGACTGGCAGCAGTCTAGATTTCTCAGTCCTATACACACTCTGGAACAAATCGAGCATCCATTGTCTTCCAACTGTACAAGCGAGTATCACGTGATAGCGCTGTGAATTATTTACTTATTTTCTACTGGCTTGCTATAGTCAGATGTGTGCCGAGACAACCGTTGTCCAATCGCAGAAGTTACAGGGAAGTGTATGGTATTGGCGTTCAACCTGACCTAGAATATATCCGAGAAATTCACGTATCTCTAGATATAATACCTAGTCGTTTGTCGCGATGGACGTGTGGCACCTTTGACAGCGTCTATTAGTTTAGTGCCTACACAACAGCCAATAACACCATTTCAGCGAGTCAGAAACAAATTACCAATAGCATTGCGAGTTGTATACCTATCACTGCACTGGAGGTAGCATAACGAATGGGTTAATATATAATTTGAAATGTTGCATATCGTAAATGAACTAGGGCATTGGGGTTATTATGTTAATGATGTTAATTACAGTTTGCGCAGTTGTAGTTGCCCACATGTGCTTGTTTCGATGAAAATGGTTGAGTATCAGCCACTTGGTCAGTAGTTAATCGTGAATAATTAAGACTCGTTGAGTGCAATGATAGGATCGCGTGGCCCCAGTCTTGTGTACATACGCGACTAGACGGGCCAAACAGCACAACTGCCGCATTTGCTGGCGGTAATCACTTGGAGACCACTAACAAGAGTGGTGTCAACGCCCCCTCCACCCTCCCCCCTGCCCATACCGTAGCCACCCGTGTGGCACCAAAAGTTTTGCGCTCAAAGTCGTCTGTCATGCGATCGGTCACAAACCTATTTAGTTTGGCGCGACCAATATAACGCCAATCCTCGCGGCAGACAGCGTCATACGTTAGACGTCTGAGAGCTTGAGATAACACGTACGTATAGCCGCCTCTTTTTATCTGTTTGCAGAAAATTAGGCGTCTGAACTGTCTCTGAAGTACGTTAAAAATAATTTAATAGACCACTAACCATAATGTCTGGACAGCTGATTTGTTCAAAAATAAACCATCGGCCATACTTTCTCTGCTCTAAAAACTATGAATTAGTCGTACTTTCTCTACAGACCACTGAAGCGTTGATTTACTGTCTCTACAATCGATTATTAAAATTAAGTATGAGTGAGACTGTCATAGAAGCACATTATTAAAATATGAATAGTTAGTTTAACTGTCCTGCTGTTCATTAATAAATAGTAATTTTTTACACTGCCTTTGCAGAATATAATTAAATTTTATATTACAGCAGTAATCTTCATCTACTGAAGTCCAGTGGTTAAAAATAAAACAACAGTGTGATTAAAAATTAAGAATCAGTCGATCTATCTTTGTAGTTCATGAGTAAAACTCAGCATTTGTTGTACTGTATTGTGCGTATGAGCATAAAATGAGAATGTAGCTGTACTGATTCTATGAATGTTCAACTAAAAAATAAATATATAAGTATTAGTCACGATGCATCCGCAGTACATTCTCCGAGCATTTTCATTTCAGGTTTCCAGGGTTTTACGAAATCACTCCAGATGAATGCTGCTATGGTTTCTTAAACACACGATATCCTACTCCCACCCCTTTTTCCACTATAAACGTCTACCACCCTGGGCTGTTCGAGGGCACGTAAAAGTGACATAATAAAATACACACACAAAATAAATGCATACATTTCATAAAGAAAGAACAGAATTTGTAAAGTGATATAATGCTTTACCATCGTTGTCTTCACGCCTGCATCATGACTTCTGATAAACTTGTATACTCACTAGTCACTTCGTCTAATTAAGGAAAATGGGTCTTTCATATACATACTTGACATACTAGTAGTTGACATGTTCAGTGACATCACTACAAGACATTATTCAGGGTATAAACTGACCTATACATATTTTTATTTAATTTGTTATCACTAGCTCTATCTTACTGAGCTATAAATATATGTATTTAATTTCTTGTTACTTGCTCTGTCTAACTGTGATTTCATTTTTAATTTCAGATTACATCCTTGTAGATAAAATGATAATTCCTCAACAAAGAACGCTAGTACTTATAGCTGTGTTTTCCGGTACAGTGACAAGTAAAAGCTGTAAAAAATTTGGCTATCTGTCAGAAGACTTCTACGGTCCACTGCTTGAAAACTCGGTGGCCATTGTACGTTAAACCAAAAACCAAGTTACTTTTGGTTATGTTAAGTAGTGACTCGTATTTGGCCAGTGTTGATCGTTTTGTTCGCGATGTACAATTGAAAGAAAGCCAACCAATATTTACGAAGTTGTTTTTTAATAAAAGTTACAGATCAAATTTCGGAAGATTTTCTAACTATGTCAATGGCAAAGTAGGTTATATAGTGTTTATAGATAGCGAACACAAACAAATATTCCTGAATTTCATTTCTAAAATATCAAAATACAAACGCTGGGATGTTGCAACTTATTTCTTGGTAGTTTTTATGTCAGTGAAGCCATTGGATCAAACGATGGTTGAAGACATTCTGAAGATATTGTGGTCCAGTTATGGAATCCTCAACTGCGCAGTGATATACAAGACCAGCGAATGCACTCCGTCACTGACAACAGGTTTCCAAGATAGTCTCAGTGACAGAATAATTATTATCACTTATAACCCTTTCTTGGCAGAAGGAATAAAACCAGTGTTAAGACCAGAACATAATCCATTCGCTGACAAGCTTCTGAATGTGTACAAACATCCTGTTACTATTTTCATGCACCATTTCCCGCCCTACACCTTTCGAAAAGTGCAGCCTGACGGACAAGTTATCAATTCCGGATTCGGATATACACTGTGGAACATTGTGTTGAACTACATGAACGCAACTGTACTCACAAAGGATCTGAAAGGCAGCCACGCTTTGTCAGACTCGTGGGCTTCGGCAGAGAAATATGAATGCGATGTTTCTGCAAATTTCAATTTTTTGTCGAATCCAATCATTGAAGTTTCCATGTACCCATTCGACATTGATAAACTCGTTTTCATAGTTCCTAAATCAGGGCAGGTGCCGCGCTGGATAAATTTTTTAGTGCCGTTTTCTAATGGAACATGGTTAGCATTCACATCTGTCTCAATTTTATTCCTTGTTATTTGGAAATATGTAATGAGGTACTCAACTGATAGTGTCGTAGAAAAAGTTGGAGTGCTGGAGGTTCTTCGCCAACTTGTTTGGGGCTATTCTTTACTCACATACTCAGTGGTGCCAACACGATTGTTTCTAATTTCTACCCTGTTATTCAGTTTATTATTCAACATCAGATTCAGTGGTTATCTGACTAGCATCCTGACCAGTCCCCAGTATTATGATGACATTAACACCTTCGAAGATCTTGCTAGGAGTGGGTTGACGTTCGGGACGCTTTTGAGCCCAGAGAGGCTGCAGAGGGAGAAACAGAACTACGACATGCAAGACAAGATGTTGAAGTTAATGTCGACCAACTTAGTGACGATCGAGAACAAAGACGAGAGACTGAAGATGACGGCAGTGCACCGCAACTTCAGCGTCGTGTCGACAATTCTGGGGGCGCGTTACCGCGCCAGCCGGCCGGAGTATTACAGGGACGGCTACCCTCTGTTGCACTGCACCAGGCTCAGCGTCATGAACATGCTTCTGGTATTCTTGGTACGTAAGAGTCACCCGCTGCTGCCGCGCTTCGAGGTTCTGCACTGGCGGCTCAAGGAGACAGGCATCGTCGGCAAACTGCTGACTGAAGCATGGCGCGACCCAGCTGGTGCCAACATACGGAACAGTGACTACGAGTGCATGTCTGTGCTGCATCTGCAGGTTGTGTTCTATCTGCTCCTGATTGGGGGAGTAGCTAGCATGACGGTGTTCCTTCTGGAGCTGCTGCACTATCATCTGACCAAGCACCATTAAAACGCCGAGCTGTCTACCGAAGTGCAGAGTCTTGATTTCAAGCCCCTGTCTTCGTGGCTTTACTACATGCTGTTGATTGGGACATCTTCTCAACCTATTTCTTCTGAAAAATCTTACATTATAAATAAGAATGAGTGAATATTCACAGATTTCCCAGTGGTTTTCGCAGATTACGGACAGAACAGTTTCTACAACTGAATCAGTGAAAAAAACTGTAAAAATCAGTAAATATTTACTGATTCACTTTCGGAATTTTGGCGCAATAAATCAGAATAAGTAAACATTCACAGGTTTGCAAGTGTTTCTTTTTTACAGATTCAGTAAGTTGAAAATGTTTATGTACAGTTTATATTTGAAAGGTTGAATATGAAAAGTTTAATTAATACGAGCCAGAAAAAAACCTGGAGTTAACATTGTTTTTATTAGAGTGTATTCACATGTAATGGCGCAAGGATCGTGCATCCTCCACTTCTTTCAAGTAGCGCTAATCTCGTATCGTTTCAAAAGAATGAGATCCGTTTATGGTACTCGTAAGAAAACCGCGACGTTTGAGTGGTCAGAACATTCGTCCTCCACCAATGTGATCCGCGTTAGATTTCTATAGGCAGTGTCACTCCTGATTTTAAAAAAGTTGTGGACGTTGCCGTTAATCGGCGAAGTTGCTTCCGTTTCCCCCGCTCTTATTTTCCAAAGCTTCTCCGTTTTCAGTGCATACCATAACCATTGAAGACCGCCCTGTCGAGAGTGGTCTCCAAGGAAATGACTAATGCCGGGAAAGTTGGTGAACTGGCAAGAGCAGGGCTTATTGTCTACGGACAGCCATGGCACGAGCACTCTCGTTGTGTTTCAATCATACAAAATTCAAAGCCGTGACACTGTGAGAATAACACATTAAATTGGAACATGTCGAGCTGTGGCACCATCCTTGTATTTTGTCAGTTTTATTTCAGAGAATGTACGCAGAATTCACAGCAATTAATAGAATTTTACTAAATTCAATATTTAAAACAACCTATTGACATATATGTGACAATTTTACATCATATCTACAAGGGGATACATAAGCTACAGTTACTATGAAACTTACGTTTAAATACAGGAAGGAACAAACACACACGAGTGCTAACTTACTAAAGGGGCACTTTTCTTAAGAGTGCACAAGTGCGATAAAATCGTAATTTTATTTTTATATTAAATAGTGTTAGTTTTGTAGACGATACTTGTGAGTGGAGTTTCCTCTTACAAAACAATTTCAGCTCGCATAGTTTTCTCATAACGGTGCGTCAAATTCAAAATTTGCTTGTTCTGCTGTCGTGCAAATAGTGAAAACCAACAGAGTTACGCAAGTGAAATAATTCACAGTGAAATAAAATGTTTTGGACTATGTAATAAAACATTAAAAAACATCCCTTCAACAATTTTTATATTTAAAAATTTTTTAGTTTGCAATTTTTTACATTTTTCTGCGAATTAAAAAATTCAGAATATTACGTTGTGGGTGTTTTTTTTTTGTGTTATTGCATAGCTCATGGGTAGAGCCGCGATTTTATGGCGAAAAGATTTTTGCAACATTTGGTTTCGATGCGTCATGTGCACACCTGCAGCTCTGCTACATCGTCTGTGGTTGGATGATTTTACCCTCACTGGCCTTGGCAAATTATAGACGTAAAGACTCACAATAATCTTATTCTGATTGGTGTAGTAACATGAGAAACGTGTATGAACAAAGACACGCTGCCAATAACCTTGAAACAGAACTGCCGATGTGCACGTGAGTCACTGAAACAAAGTGGGGCAAAAATCTTTTCGCGACAAAATCGTGGCCCTGCTCATGGGAAGTTCACAGTCAATTATTAAAATTTAGTATGTCAGTTGATTTTCACTATTTGCATGGCATCGTAACGAGCAAATTCTAACATTGACGCACCCTTATGAGAAAACTTTGAAAGCCTAAATTGTTTCGTAAGAGGAAACTGAACTCGCAAATATCATCTATAAAACTCACAATATTTCACAGACATATAAAATAATGATTTTCCTCCCGTTGGCTATAGCGCATACAAGGGTAGGTATGTACAGTACATGTTGAATTAAATATATGCGGTGAGGCTCAGTAATTTGACAAGATATTGCTTTCATGAGGAAAATACGTGTTCTGCTTCGAGAAGAAGAAATCATTGCTACAGGACTTGAAAAATAAACGTTAGTTCTTTTGGTGTTTTTTAAAGCATGGCAATACTTATTTGTTCACAGTTTTCTTGGTACTGAAAAACCTGCATGGAACATCATTCAGCAATGCGAACCGCGACTAGATGCACAATAAACAGTGGTCAAATATGTAGGTTCGATATGTACGGAGTCTAACTTTAATTAACTGAACATATAAATCACTTACATTGCTCTCGCTATGCCATTAAGAGCAAAATTAATCTCTACACTTCATTCTACTCTACCCTGCGTCAGAACCTACCATAAACATTCTACATTACATGTTTCAGCTGTTAAAACTGCCTAGTGGATGTGCTAGATTTTAAGAACTAAAATATATAATGTGACCTTATAAAATAGGACTTTGTTATCTGCTACACTATAGGATGTTTACAGGCCATATTTCGAGACAGGTATTTTTTAACATATCGTGAAATACGATTAAAACATTTCCTTACAATTTATTTAATGTTGTATTCTACCAAAGTATTTTATATACTTGATCCATGTGCTACAGAGCCTTACTGCAGTGAACTGATAAAGTATTTGCAGTCGATGATATTAATGTGCGGTGCACATCATACGTTAAGTAAATTAAACTTCGTATCAAGTAAAAAATTAATCGTGAATTTATGAACTGTTTTGGTGAGTCTTAAAAACCAGCTACGAAGTAAAACTGCAATTTCACAAAGAACCGGAAGTAATAGTAACATTAGTCAAGTCCGACAGTAAAGAGTAAAGTCCTCAGAGGTACACAGTATAAACGTTTTCTTTACAGCAATAAAACATATTTCTTTGAGGATATTTAGCTTGCGGTAAAGAAATGTTGCCTTACAACGAAGGAAAACTATTTGGACAACTTAGGTTTGATGTTACTACATTTTTCTATTTCTATAAAAAGTTTTCATTGAAAATTATATAATTTTTTGTGGCAAAGATACGTTTTCCAACATGAAGCTTACTGTATGTTGAAAATACATCTTCACCATAACGATTTATATTAAACTATCATAATAGTCACACAGTTATTACCATTACGTAACATTTAAAGAAATTTTTTTTTGCTGCAAAGTTACATAGCAATGACCCAACATATTTAAACAGCATATTTCTTTGCATCAACAAACGTTTTGTTTAGACAAACAAACAAGATGTTTTAGAGTGTATTAACGGTACATATGTGTTTAGTTACCATAACAGTCGAGTGTAAACTAATTGAAAATTGCCTCTCAAGGAAAAGTAATAAATAGTTTTCTTGTGTTTTCGTTTTAGAGCCATAACATTTATTCAAGTTGTATTATCAAAATTCTCTCTTTGACGAGACATAGGACATATTCTTGATAAATTGCTTGACATAAATAATAAAGGAATCTTTCATTAATTTGTCATGCAGAATCATTGCAAGGAAATTATAGGTTAATTTCCAAGAATGATTACAAGTCCAGTATAAGATAAACAAATAACACAATTATGATCTCTAAAATTCATCACAAATATCTTCTATGCCCCAACATTGCCACATTTACCAAATATATTTTATAACAAAAGTTATTGCAGAAAACCGATAAATAAAATTTACCATCTAGCTCTCCTCTTTAAGGGCCCTGCCTAACCGTGAGTCCTGGCGTGAGCAAGTATACAGATATACGAGTTAGTTTTTTTTTAAATACACGTACTCAACGATGTGCAAAAATTTAGGTACATGCAAGAATATTTTTAATACAAACGGTTACTACGTGAAATTACTATGGTGTCTGTACTTTAATACATTAAGTTTCACTATAAATTATTTCATGTATATTGTTTTAATAGTTTTTACATTGGGTAAATAGCGAATATTGTCAATCCCCTACTTAATACTTTAACAAGCGCTTGTATGAAAACAATGGAATTGAAAAATATTTTATTTGTGGGAAATCACTATTATTGCAACATGTAAGTGCAAGACAGTGTTTAGTATACTTATAAAATTTCGAATTTTTCGGTGCAGAACAGTGTGAAGTAGTTTTCTAATAAACTTGTGCCGGCCGCAGCTCTTGCAGCTCGGGCAGACGACCTCAACCTTCACGCCGAGAAGACAAATGAAGGAGAGCTGAGGCGGTATCCTAGTCAGGTGCAGGCACACACGTGCCTGGTAGTTGTAACCTAGTCGTTACCAAATAACGCCCTAACGCACGCTGCCCCGGCGGCATCTACAACTCACGCAATTAAAACTAGTGTGGTCGATGGCGGGCAATTCGCCGGCAATTAAAAACAGCGCCCGCGTACTTCGAGGGATAAAAACATCGTCGGCCGGCGATGCTGTGACTTCGGGCGCGCCGCTGCACTGCCTCATGGGTAACAGAATAATTATTCAAATACATCTAGAGCGTTCCTCTGCGGCCCGCGGCCTTTTCGCGCAAAGAGTGATTAAGTGTGAGTGAACACACAGAGTGTATCAGAATTCAACTGACCAACTTAGTCGTCTGGTTACTCTCTAAAAGTGAAGTTAAAAGTATGTAATTTTATATTTCTATTAAATAATATTTAGAGGTACGTCAATTTCGCGGATTCATCTGGCAGCAGTCTAGACTTGTCAGTCCTATACACCCACTGGCCACAATCGATTATCTATTGGCTTATAACCGTACAAGCAGGTAGCAAGCGATAGCACTTCGCATTATTTCCTTATTTACTACTGGCTTGCAGTAGTCAAACGCGTTTCGTAACAGCCGCCAGCAAGTCACAGACATGACAATGAAGTATATTTAATTGGCGTTCAACCTGGCCTGGAATGTATCTGCGAAATTTACGTACCTCTAATAATATTAGTTCTGCAGACGGCACTCCGTAAAAAAGTTATTAGCAAATTGGTGATACCTATGTATAAAAGAGTTAAGAAAGTACATGTGGTAAAATTATTTTCCGTTCATCAATAACAGTGTTTCTATACATTTTTTTTTTGGGAACAGTCAAATGTACACTAATATTACTATAGGCGGTTCGGGATAAAGTGAACACTAAATAAAGCCCTGCTAAAGTTATTTTTTCAGTCATCTCGTATATTTGCACTGATAACGGCTAACGACGGGACTAGTCTAACCTCTATGGACACGTCACTTGTTCTTTGCGCGTGTAAGATAAATTGTGCAGTCAGTATAAATCTATACAGTTTGTCAAAAAGGTTTTATTAATTGTATAGATTACAGTAATGTCGAAGTCGGTTGTTCTTATTTCAATATTGTCGAATTGAAGTAAGAAAGTTCACGGAACTATATTGCGTAATTCCTCTGCCAGCCATGCCAGCAGTAAGGCAGGTATAGTTAATGTTTAGAGATCAGAAAAATTCGCGAGCCCACTGACTTTGTAGGCTATCCTCCGAGAATATATGTGTATTGAAGTACACGACAGTTGCTCATTAACTGCTCACTGACACAGTTAAATGGGCCTGCATTTACTTACGTTATTATCTAGAGCCACGATTTTAAGGCGAAAAGATTTTTGCACCAGTTGGCTTCAATGCCTTATGTGGACATCCGCAACTCTGTTTCATGGTCAGTGATTGGACGTTTTAACTGTCACACGTCTTGAGGTTCAACTGACAAATTACAGACGTATTGCGTCACAATATCCTCATTGTCATTGGTGCGGTCAAATTAGAGACGTGTCTGAGCAAAGACACGCTGCCAATAGCCGTGAAGCAGAGCTGCAGGTGCACACGTAAGTCACTGAAACAAAAATGTTGCAAAAATCTTTTCGCGACAAAATCGTGGCTATAATTATAAGAGATGATGGTATATCGGGAAAATGTTCTGTTTCAATATACACTTGAAAACACTGTAGTTAATCGTATCACATATTATTAACTGATGTACAGAGGCAGTGATATTTGGTGAAAAGAATTATGCACCATTTAGTTTCAATGCCTCACGTTCACATCTGCAGCTGTAGTCTTAGTTATAGGCAGCGAGCATTCGTATAGAGGCGTCGCTCATTTGACTGTGCCAATGAGAATATCGTCACTGCGACACAACCCGTCTGTGATTTGCGGGTAGATACCAAATATGTTGAGAGTTAAAAAAAGCCAATCACTGACCAGATGTACGTCTGATACAACGTAGTTGTATTCAGACCAATAACAGGCAGCCAATATTACAACAGCGGTATTCTTGTTGACTCAGTCAAATAGGGTAACAGCTCCACGTACAAGGTAAAGCCAGTCATGTTCTGGTAAGCTGAACTTGCGTTTAACTCCAGCAAACAGTCAAGTTTTCCCGCGGTAAACCATCATCTCTAATTATTATTAATGGCTCATAGACTTCAATGTGGTGTCAAATATGTCAACTGCCAATTGTGAATGTCGCACGAACTTACAGTTGCTAGAATTCTAGCTTGTGCCGAAGAGAAAACGCGAATTTGTCAGGTCTCTGTAATGTTGAATTGTACGCAGCAACGAATAACAATGCACAATATTTTCTCGCTTTACTAGCTGAAGTATGGCAATACTATTATGAAGTGTTTTATAGTCAACCCTAAGGTAAGAAGTCACTGGCTATTCGCTAAGATTTATAAGAAGAAAACGTACCTTTGTAATGTTAACAAATTTTCGAAAATTAGAAGAAAAAATTGTATTTGTCTGAACGTGATTAACACGCGTTTAAGGTAGGCGTGACTGACGTTAAGTGAACCCCGACAAATGCTATTGTAATGACGTTAACTACATAACTTCCGAAGTGTCTCCGAAAAGCCTGCACAACGTACTACCACAGAATATTTAGGTATACAGAAGTGAAATAGCCAGTATAACGGCGAACTCAGTCACACACGCCAGCAAAATGGCTTCCCTGGCCAGCAACATGGCGGAAACACCTACCGCCAATCAGCGTAAGGCGGCTGCCCTGCTACCCGGCAGCCAGGCCAATAGGAAACCTTCCGTAACAGTGCAGGAGCCAAACATACAAAGGGTTGTCATTAACAGCTCCGGGCAGCCAATTAGCGGCGAAGTTCGCTTGTATCAAAGGAGCCGCCACGTCATTTCACGTCTGTATTACTATTTAGTCTGTGGTACTACGCTTGATTGGAGGCTGTTATGCTTGAAGTGCTAATATCTATGTAGCCTCGTGGGTCGGTGTTTCTTGCGTTAGAGGCCTAGAAGTGCGGAAACACTAAGGACGACATGGTACGCGCTTCTAGGCAGTCACTGAACTTTCGTGCAGTCTACCAGACGACAACTCGACTCTATGCGACATTCAGCGGTGACTCTATCATTTAACAAGTAATATTAAAGGTAAACGCGAATTTCACACGCATTTACCATTTGAAAGATTCTGCGTCGAGAATATCATACTTCAAAAGGACCACGAAAACATTATTACGAATTCTATGACGATTAATCGTTTTACAAGGAAATTCTTACGTACGTAACTTTCCTACAGCTGATGGCTAACAAAATTTTAATTCGCCGACAGAATTAATTAAATAACCATTGTTTCATGATTTCCTTATCAATCACGAATCATACAGACAGTCATTTACAACATTTATGAAATTAGACACTGTCAAAAGAAATAATTAACTACAAACATACACATAAATATCTCATTAAAATTACTTACAAGATAACCACAGATCATAAGAAACATTTCACATAAAAAAAAAAAAACACTCAACAGTCCTTTTTTATTTTAAAGGAAGTATATTACTGTAATTTTTAGATTAAAAAAAAGTACAAGGGAATCTCGTGCGTTTTTTTTAAATATTTTAACATATTGCTCATAATATCTAATTTCAATATAAATTATTTCATTCGAGTAAGACACTTGGTTTTTGTTATTACCATGTTCCCGAAACTTGCAAAGTTTGACTTTGTCATGCCACGATGGGAAAACAATCAGTTAAAAAATGTTTACAATTGGAACGTGTAGTCACAAGTAACGTCCATTAATCGATCACTACGCCACGCCGTGAAAATATGAAGTTATCAATTTTTGGCACATGACCTCTCTTAAGGAGCCTCCCTAGACAGGCTGCGTTTGTGTGTGTGAGGCAGGAGCGGTAAGGTTGCCGTTGTTTGACGTATGCAATACATTATCGCCTCTTCGCGCAAGCCACTCAGATGGTGTGCAGTGCTTTGCTATAATCCTTTTTCCTATGGAACTTGAAGAGGTAAACACATTATTTTATTTGTGGGTAGCAAAGTTTAAAGCCTAACGCTTGTGTCTATAGTTATGTTTTTCGAATCTGTTCGTTGATTTTCCAGATACGGCTGTCTGTAAAATTCATTTTTGGCCATTTTGAGGGGTCCAAAAAAGATGTTTTTAATAAACGTGCTGAATTTTTAACACTTTAGCGACATAGCCGTTTCTCGTTGCAATTTATTTGAAGAGCAGGTAGGGAGGCCTTTTAAGACCATGATCCGTCATTTCTACTGTTTTTAAGGTAATTATTTTTAAACCCTAAATGAAATCAGTTGTCAGCAAACTATTGCACAGTTTTGTTAAAAATAATGTATACAGTGTTAACTAATTTTTGAAGACAAAATACACAATGGTTTCAGCTAATTATGCAGTGAAGGAAATTCTAATTAATTAGCTTACTAGCCAAATCTATGTGTTTTTGTCTAGAAAAATTAGACTGGATAGAAAAACTAATTTTAATGAAACGGTACAACAGTGTTTTGGTTTCTGATCTCGTTTAGGAATAAAACAAATACATAATTGTAAAAGTAGTAGAAATGATGGATCATAGCATCAACAAGCCTAGCTTCCGGTCAAACAGCTTAAGTGGGAAATCAATATCAAAATACTTTTTTCTTAGTAGGTCTGTTTTAAAGGTACCTTCCTTAAACTGCATTTGCTCTGAATAAAATTTGTTAAGAAATAAGGCGACTAGATTGCGCGTGACTATTTAAAGATGTATTTTAAATATTATGTATTACAATTAAAACCATTAATTTGGTTCTCAAATTATAGTATTAATCCATATTTTTTCTATGCAGAATAGACTTTGTTTGAAATAATTTTCTCTACGATTAACTACTGAAACATAATCGATTTAATTATTGTTTTTCATGCAAACTGTATTCCCGCAAACTGGGTAGGCAGAACCCTAACAGCGAAATGTCCGCCGCCATCTTGGGTTTTATTATGTTTCTATAGCTGTTGCTTTCTATTGGGTTTTGTTTCACATTCGACTACTACATGACGTAGAATACAGTAAGTTTCAGAGTTTAAAAATAATTTTAAGGAATTCTCTGATAAACTTGTTTTAGGGATGGCCGACACCATTTTGTAGTTCAATTTTGGAAGTCTGGGTAACTTAGATAATTGAAAGTTTCTAAATAATGTTATAACTTATCCGTAAACCAAAACATTGTATATGTTTAACGTCAAAGAAATAAACATCTTTGGAGCTGTTCAGATTGCAGTAAAGAAGTACACATTAACTGCAAAGAAAAAATTTAAAAAACATATCTTTGATGTAACTGGACTTTACTTAAAAAATTATTCTTTGAGAAAAATTACATTTTGTCTGTCGTAAAGTTGACATTTCTTATCTACTACAAGTGAGTTTAACGTAAATTTTTATATTTAACTATTAAATTAATGCAATATAAAATTTTGAGTAAAAATTAAACCGATTTAAGTTGGCGACGGATTGTTCAGTTTGATTAATAGGCTAATTACGGATACTAATATTAAAATCATCTTAGTAATTTGTGATCGTGTATAACTGTTATAGGGAAAAAAACTTCTCACTAACGAGTTTATGAAGCCCTTCAGTCCTGGTTTGTTCGTTTCTGGCTCACACACGCGTACACACATCTACACACACGCGCGCGCACACACATCTACACACACGCGCGCGCACACACACACACACACATATATATATATATATATATATATATATATATATATATATATATATATATACACATATACATATATAATGCTATTTCGAGAAAATTTTTTGTGTGTGTCAACATACCCTCGGAAACGCTGCAATTTCTTGAACACCAATGATTGGTAGAGATGGTAGTTTATCGCGGGAAAGTCTGACGGTTTGTTGGATTTCAATACACGTTCAGCTTATTACATTACTACTGGATTTATCTAATACGTAGGGACCTGAGAAATTCTCGTTTTCATATGGGCACAAGGTGGAATTCCAACAACTATAAGCTTGTGCCACTTTTGCAATTGGCCTTTGACTTATTTGACACCTCCTGGAAGTCTCTGAGCCAATAATGGAAACGTGCCTAGTAATCACTGTAACAACAAGCACCTATAAGTCATTCGGAATAAAGTGAGAACCACGGTCTAAGAGGAAGAGGTCTTGACACTGCCTATGCTCTCAAGCAAGAGAAAGTGACCCCTTCATGTCGCCGGGCGCTAGTAGTAATTTGGTGGAAGATTTGTCTTGTTTACATCTCACGTTTTAACATTTTTACAATTATTTACATAAAATAATGTTAATAAGGTAAGCTGACATAGTATATACATGTTCTAGGTCCATAAATGCATTGGCATGTGTGGAACTGTTTATAAAAGTAGTCTGAAGGAATATATTGTGTATTATTGTTTTAGTGAACACATTAGAACAAAAACTATATTTTGTGCCCTACAAAATTTGAGAAACGTTGCAATGTGCATCTACATGTAAAATATTGAAAAATTAAATTTTATTGTTATAAAAAATGTGTTCCAATACAAAATTACGTTCCCATTTTTTTTCTTCGATACAATACTCGCAATTCCGGTAGCAACTTCACATTTTAAGCTAAGCCAAATACAAAAACAAGACAAATCTTCCACTAAATTACTACTAGCGCTCGGCGACAAGAATGGAGTCACATTTTATTCCTCAGTGTCAAGACCTCTACCTTCATAGACCGTGGTGAGAACTAAAAATTTAACTTTTAAAAAATATCACTTGCCGTTATTGCATACAATTCAGCATTAACTATAGTTGCCTTACTGCTCGTATGGTTGGCAGCGCAACTACGCAATATAGTTCCGTGTGTTTTCCTATTTAAATACCACAATACAGAAACAGAATCAACCGAAATTGACATAGTAGTATTTTATATAGTAAATAAACATTTTTTATTCAACTATATCGATTTATACTGACTGCCCAATTTCATCTTACACGCGCAAACGTCAAGTGACGTGTCCAGAGAGGTTAGACATTTCCCGTAGTTAGCCGTTACGTGCGGAAATATACGAATTGACTGATAATAGAACTGTAGCAGGGCTTTTTTGAGTGCTCACTTTGTTCCGAACCGCCTATAATGAGGATCTGCTTTCTGCTTCAGTTCACAAATATTCTTGCAGGTTAGCCTAAAGGCAAATTAACCCGCTGATTATCACGGTCTCTATTTATACGTGGAACTGTTACACTATTTGACTGAACCAATAATAACCCCTCTATTGTAATATTGAATGCCTGTTGTTGGTCTGCAGACAGCTGTGTTGTGTCAGACGTATATCACCCAATCATATATGTTGCAAGAAACTAGAGCGTTTCAAAGGTATGTTGACATAAAACATTCTCGCGATATACCATCATCTCTAAAAACATTACAATAGCGGGACTCTTATTGGTTTCAGTCAAATAGGGTAACGACAAGATGAGTATTCGTGGATATACGCCATTGCTTGCGAATGTTGCCAAGTCGCAGATAAACCCACAAAAACATAAAAATACAAAGAAAATAAAAAATGCAACAAAATTTTGTTAAAAAATACAAAGAAAATAAAAAATGCAACCAAATTTTTTTGTTACATTTTTTATTTTCTTTGTATTTTATCTTTTTTGCTGCATTTTTTATTTTCTTTGTATTTTTATGTTTTTGTGGGTTTATCTGCAACTTGGCAACATTCGCAAGCAATGGCGTATATCCATGAATACTCGTCTTGTCACACATCCCCATTTCAAAAATCTTTCAACGGTCAAATAGGGTAACAGCTCCATACAAACGAAAGCCGATAATCGTATAAGCTGAACGTACGACGAAACCCAGCAAGCAGTCAAATTTTCCCGTGATTAATAATCATCTCTAACTATAAGTCATCTTCATCCTAATTACGGTACATTGTTTTTCTTTGGCTTGTGATTCATCTTTAATTTGCTTCTGAAGATTACGCTAACGTGTAGAAAAACCGCAATACCAGTTCTACGTATGTATTTACGACTCAGTAATTGAATATTAGTATGCAAACGGAACGGTGTCAGCTAACCAGTATACACAATTTGCCGTTTGCATACTAATATTCAATTACTGAGTCGAAATGCATAGATGAAGTGGTATTGCGGTTTTTCTACGCGTTACCGTAATCTTCAGAAGCGTAGTACAGCTTTGAGTAGGGAAACTACAAAGTGACGGCTGCATGTGAACAACTTCTGTTGTGCTAACAAAAAAATGTTGCCGTTCGAAGATATAATTTTATATTATGCGAACCCTCAGAAATCGTTGCAACCATCTGTGTATTTACTAAAATTTATTAATAATTACAAAATTTAATTTTATATCATGAAACATTACGTAAACATAGCGGCGTTATCAACAAATGTATCACATAAACTCCGAAATGTTATCAAAACTACGTATACCAGATTAGTAGAGCCCACGATTTTTGGTGAAAAGAATTCTGCAACAATTTGTTTCAATGCCTTATGTACACATATGCAACTCTGCTTCATGGTCAGTGATTGGCTGTTTTAAATTCTCAGCGTCTCGGGGTTCTACCCGCAAATCACAGACGTGTGGTGTCGCAGTAATCTTGTCCCTGCTGGCACTAGTCAAATGAGCCATGCCTACATTCTGCCAATACTCAAGAAGCAGAGCTGCATTTGTGCACTCAAGGTATTGAAACAAATTGTTGCAGAATTCTTTTCACCGAAAATCGTGGGCTCTACAGATTAGATACATTGAAATGTGTATAAATATTAGAAAAACTAAGTTAATTGACTTATTGTAGTTCCAATACACTTGCTGTCATATTTAGTAGTTTTCATACGTCGCTATCAATAGACATTTACAAATTTCCAGCCTTTAATTCCTGAGTCTTTTTGACTGTCTCTCTATTTTTTGTCTTAACATGTTTTAAATTTTGACAAGATAAATTCTCATTTTAACTATTAACGAATATATTTATTTTTTTGACTAGCTTACATTCTTGAATTTTTACTTGAGAATTAAATAAAATACGCCACAGCATAGAGTTAAATAAATCGATTTAACTCACTGCCAGTTACAGGGAATTATAAGTATTACAATTTTGGTGGTTTACAAGATCCATACAAATAGCAGTATTTCATAGAGACATTTGGAAACATTGCGACGTTATTAAATAAAAAATAATTACAGATTTTCAAGCATAGAAAATATTAAATAAAATAAATAAACTTGTTATTGTTCGATGAAATATAACTTTCGACATACCTTTGTAAAATAACAGCCACCTGCCAAATCCAGATCACGTAGGGTGACTTACTGAGGTTCTTCCACATAGTATGTTCCAGTCTGCATTAATGAAACACGCCAAAATCTGTAGGTAATTCAGTTATCTTTACTACATCAATAATTTCACAAACTGTGATGTATATAGTGATATCTTTAGTTATTTACTGTATAATGACATATTTGTCTAATAACCAATTTCTATTCGTACAGATTTAAGACAATTCAAAATCAAAATTTGTCTTTTATTGCAGCTAACCTGTACTGAAGACTGACCCACCTATTGCAGCAACTAGGTTCAACAAATATTTTTGTAAGTTTACAAAAATTATATAAACGTTACAGAATTACTTGTAAATATTAAAATATGTCTGTGTATCCGCAAACATTTTTGTACGTTTACAAATAAGTTATTTCACGTGTTTAAACAATTGTTTGAAGTGTCACAAACAAGTATTTTGGCAACCAGTTTCCAAGAAATTTTTTTTGTGAAGGTACGAAATATTTTATGAAGTTTGACAAGCCGTCGAAGATTTTTTTTTTCATATCAAACACTGCTCATAAGTATACATCACACTAGTCCACACAGGTATTTGGAGAGTTTAGCACTTTAATGATCTGCTACATTCGTGATGTAGTGCCTAGACCGATAAATGTTTTTACGTTAGGTTTTCTTATAAAAGTACACAATTTTTTACTGTGTACACCTCGCAGGAATGTTTTGGCATTTAAAATGGTAAAAACTACGAAAATTTATCCTATGTGTGGCATCTTCTGCTTTAGTTATCTTATTTCAGTTGGTCAGTTAGTTAATATTACGAGTGTGTTAAAATTACAATAGATTTTTTTTTACTTTGACGTCTCATCACCCAAGGCAATAGGGTACAACATTTCATTAAAATAATTTTACTACCAGAACTGATTGCAAGTTGAATAGTATTTAATGGAAATTTAAAATAATGCAATTTTCCTCTTTAACAATCTTAAATAGAATAATTAATATAGCCTGTACTCTTTAATAAGATTCGCCCTTGTATAGGAGATTAGTTAAGAGCGTTCTTTATCGTTGTTGTCTTGCTATCAAAGCGTAGAGAGTTACAATGTCTGGACCAACCACCGTATAATTACGGGACCGTAATTTATTAGCATCCACCTGCTCAGTTTTTTAGTGTTTTCAACCCATGGTGTAAAAAAATTGGTAATATTTCCTCTGTATAACCGGTGAAGCAAGCCTTGACATGCAAAGCACAAACGCATACACCTACACCTGCGCATACATACTGAGAGAGAGAGACAGAGAGAGATAGAGAGAAACAGACAGAGAGAGATAGAGAGAGACAGACAGAGAGAGATAGAGAGAGACAGAGAGAGACAGACAGAGAGAGATAGAGAGAGGTGAGAGGTTGCGTGTTGCCTTAATCTTACGATATATGTCAGAGCGGACTTCAGCAAAATTTTTCGATGTGAAAGAGAAATTTTCCTTGTTGCCAAACGCACGCCGGACATTGCGATTCATAGGAGGAACACACGACTGGCTGGAGGAATACGATTTGTGTCAAGTGTGGTGGTATTTATGATGCAGGTTTGACTCATTGTAATTTGTGTAACCGGCATGTGCACGTATAATTACGATTGTATACTTTTTTGCTATTGTGAAAACTGTGTCAAATTTTTATAATTTACAGCAACAGCTTGGCCATGAATTAATGGATTGTTTGTCACGAGGATTTGGTTTTTGGAAAAGAAATTGTTTAAAAAGTATATATTTAAAAATAGCCTACATGCCTATAAATAACACTGACAATACAATTTAACAGATTTAATTATTGGTGATTCTCTATTTAGACTGTCGCGACGTAGTTTACAATGGCTTAGTGCCTAATCTTGCCTAAAGAAGTCAATTAATAGTGAATGCGGTGAGCTTTATTTACAACATTTAAATGTACAAGCTCGTGACTTACTACAATAAATAAATAACTCAAATTATTGCTGGGATATTTCTACTTACTGGTCAATCAGAAAAAAACAATCAATTTAAAATCAACCACTCAAATGAAAAAAAAAAAAAAAAAAAAAAAAAAAAAAAAAAAAAAAAAAAAAAAAAAAAAAAAAAAAAAAAAAAAAAAAAAAAAAAAAAAAAAAAAAAAAAAAAAAAAAAAAAAAAAAAAAAAAAAAAACTCAAGCGATAAATTTGAAACGGATGCACGCGTTAACTAATATACCCGCAATCAAAGCAAAGGAGATAGAAAAGGAAAAAAAATTACTAATATTCATGCACTACATCTAAAACTGATAAATCTATTGTCAACTAAAAATACGAAAATACCAATTTATTTTCATCAAATGCCAAACAATGCTGATAAAAATGTACTTTCAATAATAACACCGTCGTTGTCCCAAAATTGTACAAATAATATAAAAAAAGATTTTGAACATTTATTTAGACTACCAACAGGGTTCAAAATCTAATGTTATATAATCAGGTTTGGCAGTCCTGTACAAAGAGCTAGCAAATGGGAAGAGCGGACATTCATATGCCACACAAAAACGTGTAATTCATAGAATGTTTATTCGTTTCTTCGTCTTCTACGCGTTCCTATACCATACATCTGACTGCAATGAAACTGATGATTTGTGCATGCGCTCGCGAAGATTTCTGCAAAAAAATAACCGACAGCTAACAATTGATTGAGAGTCGGTTGATGCAAACCTCGTCCAAATTTTTCATTATGTGTTTTATGCTAAACAAACGAACTAATTAAATTGGCTAGACTGGCGGATGAAAATTTATAACAAAATTAGAATGCACTGCACTGAAAGAAAAAATTTAGTAGGAAGTTTTCCATGCAAAATTATATTGTAGTAACCACACAATAATTTAATGGTGGTCGCATTATTTTAGTGGGGTCAGCAAAATGGTTTTGTTGTGATCACAAAATAAGTTTTGCAAGGTAAATACCCACAAAATATTTAGTAGCTGCCACAAAATATTTTTTTTTTTCGTTTGTGGCGAATCGTAGACGTGTTCCAAGGGTGTCAGTATTTAGTAATGAATAGGAACGGGAAAAATTCGTGGGTTCAGTGACATGTAGGCTCGTCTCCAAGAATATCTGTGAACACAAGCACACCGCAGCTGTTCATTAGCGGCTCGCTGACACAGGGAAATATACTTGCATTCAGTTAAACTATTGTTATAGTCTCATAGACTTTCAGAAGGCGTCAAATAAGTCAAGGGCCAGTTGCCAAAGAGACGCGAACGTAAAGCTGCGGGAATTATAGCTTGTACCTAAACTAAAGAGCAATTTTTCACGTCGTTAGTAATGAATGCGGAGTTGTATGTGCAACCGTTTGACTGGTAGGCGCAGACAAATTTCCAGACTGTAGCGTTCAGGAGGCGAGAAACGAATTCTATAGTAACACGACTTAAGAGGGCGTGGTACATAATTTGACGCTAAAAGCATTAATCTATAACTGTTGGTTTCTTGAAGCAAATTTGCGAAAGTTAAACAATATCAATCCTAGACAATAGTTTTAGCCAACGTTTTAAACAAAATTGTTTCCAGTGTCACGAACTTCTGAGGCACAATCTCTGACGCCGGAACCTCGTGCATTTAACTGCGGCGCAAGAGATCACGCGTAACGAATTAGTAGAGACATGCAAAATTCGCGTTATCATTTGGTAGCAGACTGAACTTCACTTTCCTATACGTAACAGAGCATAATCTGCGGTTAAATTGGCCATGAACTGTTATGTGTTGTCATTTACGTGTGTTACGTCTTTACAGAGATTGGCCTCTCTACCGTGTAAGCATTCTCCGCGGCAAGCCATGACAATATCGGCCAGCGGGAGAAGTTGAACGAGCCTATATTCACTTGGAGTCTAGTCAGCTGTCAGAAAATAACGCGAATTTTGCATGTCTCTACGAATTAGTAATTCTGGATAAATATTTACTCATAAAGTTAGCAAATAACTTTATCTAGGATTCTCAATGAGTATTTTATCCATATTGGCTTCGAAAAAAGCGTAGAAATGAATTTATGTTTTCAGCGTTTATTTATCTACTACGCACTCTTCAGTAACACGAAAATACTCTTATCGGTCGACTCTTGCAGGTATGTAAATTGTCGTATGTCATTGATTTTGTTATATATAAATATACATAAATTCTATTCGTGTGTATTTTAATTATATACTGTATAATTAGAGTGTAACTCATTCAATTTGTATTAGGGTAGCAAGAAGCGTTGTATATCAGACGACGAGTACAGACTGAAAATTTACAGTGCATCTATGTCAGTATACAGAATAAATGTTAGTAACGTGTTGGGTCAAACAGACTGTTGTTCAGCAGAAGCGAGCAACGCAAGACAAAGTTAAACAATGATTAGTTCCTAGGACATATCATGTGACTATTGTATAAATTAAGAAGAACAAGAGACTGGAAGGATATGTGGAAACTCTTCCCCTTCTCCTCGAGGGAGGCAACCAAGGTATTGATAGGGAGGAACGAGTGACAGAACGGACAACGTATCTGGAGCAACGGGAGGATTAAGTCATTATGGCGAGAGCAGACACTTTGTTACATAATTTGTAAAATTATGATGAGTATCATGGCCGTAACGAACGGCATTATGAACGTAATGCTATACGAAAAGTTTGATGAATAATTACTGTATATTCCTGGCACAGTATTAAGTTATTGCTTTTTATCATTCAACTGACCCAGGTAGCCAAACATCTTAAGAGTGCGTGGTAGATAAATAATCGCTGAAAACCTCAATTGGTTTCTACGCTCTTTTCGAAGCCAACGTAGATAAAATACTCTGAAAATCCTAGATAATGGTATTTACCAACTTTATGAGTAGATATTTATCCAGAATTACTAATTCGTTAAGCGTGATCTTTTGCGCCGCGGTTTAAATGCGCGAGGTTCCGGCGTCAGCGATTGTGCCTCAGAAGTTCGTAACACTGGAAACAATTATGTTTAAAACGTTGGCAAAATTTATAGCCTAGGATTGCTGTTGTTTAATTTAATTTAACAAATTGGCTTCAAGAAACCTACAGTTATAGATTAATGCTTTTAGCGTTGAATTATGCACCACGCCCTCTTAACGAGCCAGCCGTTCGGTTACAACACAATGCCACGTGCTCAATATATATAGACGGATACAATTCAGCTTCCCTTGAAACGAGGCGACACTTTGCCAGTGAGTATGAGTGAACTAATAACAGTGTTCTACTCATTGTATACTGAAATCACAGAATATTTAGTAATATAATATAAAAGTGAAACAGCAGGTAGGACGGCGATCTCAGTCACACAAACCAGCAAAATGGCTTTGCTGGCCAGCAACAAGGTGGAATTTTTTTTACCGCCAATCAGCGTATAGCAGCTGCTCAGCTATCCGGCAGCCAGGCCAATAGGAAACCTGCCGTAACATGCAGGAGGCAAACATACTTGAGGCTGGTATCAACAACCTCTGCCAGCCAATAAGCAGCGAAGTTCTCACGAATCAAACGAGCCGCCATATTATTTCACGCGTATATTAGGCGTACTATTTAGTCTGTGCTGAAATTATAGTTGAAGTTATCATAGTCTACTCCTTTTATTAAAATAGGGACAATAGTCCTGTTTGGTTGTCGGTGCTATCTGGATTGTTACTACAACAGTTTCTTCTGTAAAATTGAAATGTGTTCTGTTAAAGAAATATGCTCTTAGCACTTTCTACACAAGATAAATTTATAGGAATAATTCATATTGTATCGATAAGCAAGCTTTACTGTTGTTCCTATTTTAACAGAAGTATGATAGCTACAGTAATACTTTTCTTTACAAGTTTTACACATTCCTTACAAGTAAGTCGTAGAACTTGTTTTCTTTATTCTGTTACGTGTGGTTTTGAGGTTATAATGCGCAGGGGTGTCAGAATTAAAAATAAAAACTAAATTCTTACAAACAGGATACTTCGATTAGGAACTTATACGAGTTCAGATGCCTGCCCTCAAATAACCGCTTTTCAGATTTGGAGTAATATACCTACTTCTGATTGGTCTAGTCGAGAAGGAAATATTTTCGCACAAACATACTTAGTGGTCAAATTGTAAACTGAAAGTTGCTGGCGTGAACATAGAATATAGTATGCGCTCGTAGAATATAGTATGAACAACTTGGTACACTGGCGAGTTGGGAGAGGAGTCGGCCATGGCCTGTGTTAAGGAACCATCCCAGCATTCGCCTGGAGCAATTTCGGGAAACAATGGAAAAACGAAATCGGGATAGTCAGAACATAGGATTGAATCCGGGTCCTTCCGAATGTGAGTTCAATGTGTTACCATAGCGCCACCTCGCTTGGTCTCAAATATTTAAGCGAAAACTTGGTGGCCCTTACTATATGAGTAACGTACAGATTAATAACAAGTATGCAAGGATACATCTTCTACCTCTTTAACTTCTTCTTCTTCTTCCAAGAATAAGGCAGCTGTAACTCGTTCCAGAGTCCACTTCGCTTGGTCTCAAATATTAAAGTGAAAACTTGGTGGCCCTTAATATATGAGTAACGTACAGATTAATAACAAGTATGCAAGGATACATAATCTACCTCTTTACCTTCTTCTTCTTCTTCCAAGAATAAGGCAGCTGTAACTCGCTCCAGAGTCCACTTCGCTTGGTCTCAAATATTTAAGTGAAAACTTGGTGGCCCTTACTATATGAGTAACGTACAGATTAATAACAAGTTGTAAGGATACATATTCTACCTCTTTACCTTCTTCTTCTTCTTCCAAGAATAAGGCAGCTGTAACTCGTTCCAGAGTCCACTTCGCTCGGTCTCAAATATTTAAGCGAAAACTTGGTGGCCCTTACTATA